>SJYC01014535.1:0-14215 GCA_006408675.1 Madoqua kirkii
GTGCAGCACTTCCACAGCATCATCTTCCAGGATTTGAAATAGCTCAACTGGGGTGCCATCACCTCCACTAGCTTTGTTTGTAGTGATGCTTTCTAAGGCCCACTTGACTTCACATCAGCCCATCCAGCCCAGCTGGATGAAATGCTTCATCCAGCCCAGCATTTCACGTGATGTACTCTCCACATCATGGCTCAGACAGTAAAGCGTCTGCCTACATTGTACGAGACCCGGGTTCAATCCCTGGGTTGGGAAGATCCTCTGGAGAAGGAAATGGCAACCCACTCCAGTATTCTTGCTGGAAAATCCTATGGACAGGGGAGCCTGGTAGGCTACCATAGGGTGGCAAAGAGTAGGACACGACTGAGCGACTTCACTTTCACTTTGCATATAAGTTAAATAAGCAGGGTGATAATATACACCCTTGATGCACTCCTTTCCTGATTTGGAACCAATCTGTTATTCCATGTCCAGTTCTAACTGTTGCTTCTTGACTGTTGTCCATAATGGCTGAATTAGTTTGTACTCCCACCAACATTGTAGGAGGGTTCCCTTTTCTCTACAACCTTTCCAGCATTTATTTGTAGAATTTTGATGATGGCCATTCTGACTGGTCTGAGGTGATACCTCATTCTAGTTTTGATTTGCATTTCTCTAATAATCAGTGATGTTGAGCATCTTTTCATGTGTTTATTGGCTCTCTTTAAGCTCTTTGTGCAGTTTTTTTTTTAATGTATTTATTTTTAAATTTTACTTTATTTTACTTTTCAATACTGTATTGGTTTTGCCATACATCAAAGCAAACTCACCATGGAACTACTGTAATTGATTTATTTTAATTGGAGGTTAATTACTTTACAGTATTGGTTTTGCCATACATCAACATGAATCCACCACAGGTAAACATGTTTTCCCCATCCTGAACCCCTCTCCTGTCTCCCTCCCCATACCATGCTCCATTTCTAAATGGGCACCAAATTTCTATGGGCAGGAACCAGGTTTTTTTTTTTTTTTTTCCTGGTTTTGAGCTGCCCGATCTGCTTATATATTCTGGAGATTAATCTCGTTGTTTCATTTCTAGTGATTTTCACTCATTCTGAGGGTTGTCTTTTAATCTTACTTACTGTTTGCTTTGCTTTGCAAAAGCTTTTAAGTTTAATTAGGTCCCATTTGTTTATTTTTCTTTCCATTTCCATTACTCTAGGAGGTGAGTCACAGAGGATCTTGGTGTGATTTATGTCATGGAGCATACTGCCTGTGTTTTCCTCTAAGAGCTTTGTAGTTCTGACCTGATATTTAACTTTTTAATCCATCTTGAGTTTATTTCTGTGTGTGGTTTTAGGAAGTGTTCTAGTTTCATTCTTTTGCACATGGCTGTCCAGTTTCCTGCACCGTTTATTGAAGAGGCTATCTTCTCCATGGTGTATTCTTGCCTCCTTTGTCAAATATAAGGTGCCCTTAGGTGAATGGGTTTATCTCTGGGCTTTCTATGTTGTTCAGTTCAGCTCAGAATCGCAGCATGCCAGGCCTCCCTGTTCATCACCAATTCCCAGAGTTCACTCAAACTCATGTCCATCATGTTGGTGATGCCATCCAGCCATCTCATCCTCTGTCGTCCCCTTCTCCTCCTGCCCCCAATCCCTCCCAGCATCAGAATCTTTTCCAATGAGTCAACTCTTCGCATGATATGGCCAAAATACTGAAGTTTCAGCCTTAGCATCATTCCTTCAAAAGAAAACCCAGGAATGATCTCCTTTAGAATGAACTGGTTGGATCTCCTTGCAGTCCAAGGGACTCTCAAGAGTCTTCTCCAGCACCACAGTTCAAAAGCATGAATTCTTTGGCACTCAGCTTTCTTCACAGTCCAACTCTCACGTCCATACATGACTACTGGAAAAACCATAGCCTTGATTAGACGGACCTTTGTTGGCAAAGTAATGTCTCTGCTTTTGAATATGCTATCTAGGTTGGTCATAACTTTCCTTCCAAGGAGTAAGCGTCTTTTAATTTCATGGCTGCAGTCACCATCTGCAGTGATTTTGGAGCCCCCCAAAATAAAGTCTGACACTGTTTCCACTGTTTCCCCATCTATTTCTCATGAAGTGATGGGACCAGATGCCATGATCTTCGTTTTCTGAATGTTGAGCTTTAAGGCAACTTTTTCACTCTCCTCTTTCACTTTCATCTAGAGGCTTTTTAGTTCCTCTTTACTTTCTGACATAAGGGTGTTGTCGTCTGCGTATCTGAGGTTATTGATATTTCTCCCGGCAATCTTGATTCCAGCTTATGCTTCTTCCAGCACAGTGTTTCTCATGATGCACTCTGCATATAAGTTAAATAAGCAGGGTGACAGTATACAGCCTCGGTGTACTCCTTTTCCTATTTGGAACAAGTCTGTTGTTCCACGTCTAGTTCTAACTGTTGCTTCCTGACCTGCATATGGGTTTCTCAAGAGGCAGGTCAGGTGGTCTGGTATTCCCATCTCTTTCAGAATTTTCCAGTTTCTTGTGTTCCACACAGTCAAAGGCTTTGGCATAGTCAATAAAGCAGAAATAGATATTTTTCTGGAACTCTCTTGCTTTTTCGATGATCCAGCAGATGTTGACAATTTCATCTCTGGTTCCTCTGCTTTTTCTAAAGCCAGCTTGAACATGAGGAAGTTTACGGTTCACGTATTGCTGAAGCCTGGCTTGCAGAATTTTGAGCATTACTTTACTAGCATGTGAGATGAGTGCAATTGTGCGGTAGTTTGAGTATTCTTTAGTCTATATTTCTTTTTTTTTTCTTTGCCAGTACCATATTGTCTTTTTTTTAAAATTTGTTTTATTTAGGCAATAATTTCTTTACAATATTCTGATGGCCTCTGCCATACCTCAGCATTAATTGGTCATAGGCATACATATGTCCCCTTTCTCCTGGATCCCCTCTCACTTCACACTCCACCCTATCCCCCAAGATTGTCACAGAGTACCAACTTTGGGTTCCCTGTGTCATATATCAAACTCCCATTATATATCAAACTCCAGTTGGCTGTCTGTTTTAGATATGGTAATGCATATGTTTCAATGCTGTTCTCCCAAATCATCTCACCCTTTTCTTTTCCCAGTGTGTGCAGGTGTCTGTTCTGTATGTCTGTGTCTACTTTGCTGCCCTGCACATAGGATCATTGGTACTATCTTTCTAGATTTCATATATATGTGTTAATATATGATATTTTTCTTTTTCTTTCTGACTTAACTTCATTCTGTATAATAGAGTCTAGCTTTGTTGACCTCATTAGAACTGACTCAAATGCATTCCTTGTTATAGCTGAGTAATAGTCTATAGTGTATAAATAATACGTTCTATAGCTTCCTTATCCATTTATCTGCCGATGGACATCTAGGTTGCTTCCATGTCCTAGGTATTGTAAACAGTGCTACAATGGACACTGGGGTACATGTGTCTTTTTTCAGTTATGGTTTCCTTATAGCATATGCCCAGTAGTGCAACTGCTGAGTAATATGGTAGTTTTATTCCTAGTGTTTTAAGGAATCTTCATACCATTCTCCATAGTGTTTGTATCAGTTTGCATTCCCAGCAACAGTGTAAGAGTGTTCCCTTTCTTCCACCCCCTTTCCAGTATTTATTGTTTGTAGACTTTTTGATGATGGCCATTCTAACTAGTGTGCGGTGATACCTCATTGTGCTTTTGATATGCATTTCTCTAATAGTCAAGGCTATGGTTTTTCCAGTAGTCATGTATGGATGTGAGAGTTGGACTGTGAAGAAGGCTGAGCATCGAAGAATTGTTGCGTTTGAACTGTGTTGGAGAAGACTCTTGAGAGTCCCTTGGACTGCAAGGAGATCCAACCAGTCCATTCTGAAGGAGATCAGCCCTGGGATTTCTTTGGAAGGACTGATGCTAAAGCTGAAACTCCAGTACTTTGGCCACCTCATGTGAAGAATTGACTCATTGGAAAAGACTTTGATGCTGGGAAGGATTGGAGGCAGGAGGAGAAGGGGACGACAGAGGATGAGATGGCTGGATGGCATCACCTGACTCAATGGACGTGAGTTTGAGTGAACTCCAGGAGTTGGTGATGGACAAGGAGGCCTTGCGTGCTGTGATTCATGGGGTCACAAAGAGTCAGACACAACTAAGCAACTGAACTGAACTGAATATTGAACAGTGTTGCACATCTTTTCATGTGTTTACTAGCCGTCTGTATGTCTTCTTTGGAGAAATGTCTGTTTAAGTCATCTGTCCACTTTTTGATTGTGGTGTTTTTTTTTTTTTCTGGTTTTGGGCTGCATTATCTATTTGCCTACTTTGGAGATTAATCCTTTGTTAGTTGTTTCACTTTCTACTATTGTCTCCCATTCTGACAGTTGTCTTTTAATGTTGCTTATAGTTTCCTTTGTTGTGCAAAAGCTGTTAAGTTTAATTAGGTACCATTTGTTTGTTTTTGTTCTTACTTATGTTACTCCTAGAAGTGGGTCATAGAGGATCTTGCTGTGATTTGTGTCAGAAAGTGTTCTGCCTCTGTTTTCCTCCAAGGGTTTCTATAGTTTCTGGTCTTAGTTTAGGTCTTTAATTCATTTTGAGTTTATTTTTCTGTATGGTGTTAGGAAGTGTTCTAATTTTATTCTTTTACATGTAGTTGACCAGTTTTCCCAGCACCATTTGTTGAAGAGAATGTCTTTTCTCCATTGTGTGTTTTTTGTTAAAGATAAGGTGTCCATAGTGAAAGTGAAAGTCACTCAAGTGTCAGACCCTTTGTGACCCCATGGACTATCTAGTCCATGGAATTATCCAGGCCAGAATACTGGAGTTGATAGCCTCTCCCTTCTCCAGGGCATCTTCCCAACCCAGGGATTGAACCCAGGTCTCCCTCATTGCAGGAAGATTCTTTACCTGCTAAGCCACAAGGGAAGCCCAAGAATACTGGAGTGGGTAGCCTATCCCTTCTCCAGCAGATCTTCCGAACCCAAGAATCAAACTGGGGCCTCTTGCATTGAAGGTGGATTCTTTACCAACTGAGCTATGAGGGAAGCCCCCAAGGTGTCTATAGGTGTTTGTATTTATCTCTGGGTTTTGTATCTTGTTTCACTGGCGTGTATTTCTGTTTTTGTGCCAGTACCATACTGTCTTGATAACTGTAGCTTTGTACTAGTCTGAAGTCAGGAATTTACTTCCATCAGCAGTCATATCCACAACTGGGTGTTGTTTTTGCTTTGGCTCCATCTCTTCATTCTTTCTGGACTTATTTCTTCACTGATCTTCAGGAGCATATTGGGCACCTACCAACCTGGGGAGTTCACCTTTCAGTGTCCTGTCTTTTTGCCTTTTCATACTGTTCATAGGGTTCTCAAGGCAAGAATACTGAAGTGGTTTGCCATTGCTTTCTGCAGTGGACCACATTTTGTCAGAACTCTCCACTGTGACCCAGCCATCTTGGGTGGCCGTACACGGAGTGGCTCATTGTTTCATTGAGTTAGACTAGGCTGTGGCCCATGTGATTAGATTGGTTAGTTTTCTGTGATTTTGGTTACATTCTTTGTGCCCTCTGATGGAGAAGGAGAACATGCTTATGGAAGTTTCCTAATAGGAGAGACTGACTGAGGGGTAAACTGGGTCTTATTCTGATGGGTGGGGCCATGCTCAGTAAATCTTGAATCCCATTTTCTGTTGATGGGTGGGACTGTGTTCCCTCCCTGTTGTTTGACCTGAGGCCAATATATGGTGGACATAATGAAGACTCAAAAGGTCCCATCCAGGCACTGGTGCACTCAGTGCCCCCAACCCTGCAGCAGGCCACCACCGACCCATGCCTCTGCCAGAGACTCCTTGACACTCACAGGCAAGTCTGGGTCAGTCTCTTGTGGGGTCACTGCTCCCTTCTGAGTCCTGCTATGCACAAGCCCTCCAAGAGCATGTTTCCCCAGCTCTGGCAGGGGAATTCTGATGGCTCTAGGGTGGGGTTAATGGCAACCTTCTCCAAGAGGGCTTATCCCATACCCAAGTCTAATTCATCCAGAGGCCCTGCCACTGCAGCAGTCCACTGCTGTCCAGTACCTCCATAGGAGACACGTAAACAGTTATGGCTCAGTCTCTGTGGGGTCTGTGGGTTCTGGTGCGCACATGGTTTGTTTGAGCCCTCTGAGCATCTTTGGTGGGTTTGAGGTTTGATTCTAAACGTGATTTTGCCCCTCCTACCATCCTGCTGGGGCTTCTCCTTTGCCCTTGGATGTGGGGTATAGTTTTTTCACGGAATCCAACCAACTTTCTTCTCTCAATGGTTGTTCAGCAGCAAGTTTTAATTTTGGAGTTCTTGCAGGAGAAGATGAGCACATGTCCTTCTCCTCATTTTGAAATACATATTTACCACCTACCAGACCACCTGACCTGCCTCCTGAGAAATTTGTATGAAGTTCAAGAAGCAACAGTTAGAACTGGACATGGAATAACAGACTGATTCCACGTTGGGAAAGGAGTATGTCAAGGCTGTATATTTTCACCCTGTTTATTTTACTTATATGCAGAGTACATCAGGAGAAATGCCAGGCTGGATGAAGTACAAGCTGGAATCAAAGTTGCCAGGAGAAATATCAATAACCTCAGATATGCATATGATACCACCCTTATGGCAGAAAGCAAAGAACTAAAGAGCCTCTTGATGAAAGTGAAAGAGAAGAGTGAAGAATTTGGCTTAAAACTCAACATTCAGAAAACTAAGATTATGGTGTCCAGTCCCATCACTTCATGGTAAATAGATGGGGAAACAATGACAGACTTTATTTACTTGGGCTCCAAAATCACTGCAGATGGGTGACTGCAGCCATGAAACTAAAAGACATTTGTTCCTTGGCAGAAATGTTATGACCAACTTAGACAGCATATTAAAGAGCAGAGACACTACTTTGCCAACAAAGGTCTGTCTAGTCAAAGCTATGGTTTTTCCAGTAGTCATGTATGGGTGTGACAGTTGGACTATAAAGAAAGCTGAGCACTGAAAAATTGATGGTTTTGGTCTGTGGTGATTGAGAAGACACTTGAGAGTCCCTTGGACTTCAAGAAGATCAAATCAGTTAATCCTAAAGGAAATCAGTCCTGAATATTCATTGGAAGGACTGATGCTGAAGCTGAAATTCCAATACTTTGGCTACCTGATGTGAAGAACTGACTTATTAGAAAAGACCCTATTGCTGAGAACAGTTGAAGGCAGGAGAAGGGGACAACAGAGGATGAGATGGTTGGATGGTATTACCGACTCAATGGACATAACTTTGAGTAAGCTCTGGGAGTCATTGATGGACAGGGAACCCTGGCGTGCTGCAGTCCATGGGGTTGCAAAGAGTCGGACCTGTCTCTACTGATGTGAAGAACTGACTTATTAGAAAAGACCCTATTGCTGAGAACAGTTGAAGGCAGGAGAAGGGGACAACAGAGGATGAGATGGTTGGATGGTATTACCGACTCAATGGACATAACTTTGAGTAAGCTCTGGGAGTCATTGATGGACAGGGAACCCTGGCGTGCTGCAGTCCATGGGGTTGCAAAGAGTCGGACATGACTGAGCAACTGAACTGAGCTGAAGTCAGTAAGATTGATTCTTTCAATTCCATTCTTTCTCTCAAGATTGTTTTGGCTATTGATGGTATTTTTTTTTCCATACAAATTGTGAAATTCTTTGTTCTAGTTCTGTGAAAAATACTACTGATAGTTTGATAGGGATTGCATTGAATCTGTACATTGTTTTAAATAGTATAGTCATTTTCACTATATTGATTGTTCCAGTCCAGAAATAAGGTGTATGTCTCCATCTGTTTGTGTCATCTTTGATTTCTTTCATCAGTGTTTTATAGTTTTATATATACTGGTCTTCTGTCTCTTTAGGTAGGTCTATGCCTAGCTAGTTTATTCTTTTTGTTGCAGTGGTGAATGGGATTGTTTCTTTAACTTTTCTTTTTGTTCCTTATATGTTTTTGTACAGGAATGCAACGGATTTCTGTGTATTAATTTTATATCCTGTAGGTTTAGTACATTCATTAACTAGTAATTTTCTGGTGGATTGTTTAGGGTTTTCATGTCATCTGCAAATGGTGATTGAGTTTTACTAATTTTCCAATCTGGATTCCATTTATTTCTTTTTTTTTTTTCCTCCGATTGCCATAGCTAGGACTTCCAAAACCATGCTAGATAATAGTAGCAAGTGTGAACACCATTGTCTTGTTCCTGATCTTAGAGGACATGCTTTCAGTTTTTCACCATTGAGAATGATGTTTGCTGTGGGTTTGTTGTATATGGCCTTTATTATATTGAGGTAAATTCCTTCTAGGGCTACTTTCTGGAGCATTTTTGTCATAAATGATTGTTGAGTTTTGTAGAAAGTCTTCTCTGCATCTGTTGAGATGATCATTTGTTTTTCTTTTAATATAGATGTATTTATTTTAATTGGAGGTTAAGTACTTTACAATATTGTATTTGTTTTGCCATACATCAACATGAATCCACTACAGGTATACAATTGTAGACCATTTGTTTTTTATCTTTCAATTTGTTGACATGGTGTATCACATTGATTGATTTATGGATATTGACGAATCCTTGCATCCTTGGGAAAATCCCACTTGAGCATGGTGTATGATCATCTTAATATGCTGTTGGATTCTATTTGCTCAGATTTCTTGAGGTTTTTGCAGCTATGTTCATCAGTGATAGTGACCCATAATTTTTTTTTTTTTTTTTTGGTGGTATCTTTGTCTGGTTTTGGTATCAGGGTGATGATGCTCTCCTAGGATGAGTGGGACTTTTCTTCTTATTTAATTTTCTGGAAGAATTTGAGCAGGATAAGTTTTAGTTCTTTATACTTTTTGTAAAATTCACCTGTAAAACCATCAGGCCCTGGGCTTTTTTTTTTATTGGAAGATTTTTAATCATAGTTTCGGTTTTAGTGCTTGTGATTGGTCCATTCATGATTTCTGTTTTTTTTTTTTTTTCCTGGTTCAGTTTTGGAAGGTTGTACTTTTCTAGGAATTTGTGCATTTCTTCCAGTTTGTCCAATTTGTTGGAGTATCATTGCTCACAGTAGTCTCTCATGATCCTTTGTATCTGCGTTGTCTGTTGTTACTTCTTTTTCATTTATAATTTTTTTAAAATTTGAGTCCTCTCCCTTATTTTCTTGACGAGTCTGGCTATGGTTTGCCAATTTTGGTTATCTACTCAAAGAGCCAGCTTTTAGGTTTATGTAACTTTGCTGTTATTTCCTTAATTTCTTTTTCATTTATTTGTGCTCTAATCTTAACAATTTATTTCCTTCACTAATTTTGGAGGGTTTTTTTTTTTTTGTAGTTCTTTTTCTAGTTGCTTTAGGTGTAAAGACAGATTCTTTATTTGATGTTTGTCTGGTTTATTGAGGTAGGATTGTATTGCTAAACTTCCCTCTTAGAACTGCTTTTGCTGTATCCTATAGTTTTGGGTCACTGGTTTTCACTCTCATTTGTTTTTAGGTATTTTTGATTCCATCAGTGACCTCTTGTTATGTAGAAGTGTGTTATTTAATCTCCATGTATTTTTTTGCAATTTTTCCATGTAATTCATATTTTGCCTCATATCATTGTGTTCAGAAAAGAAGCTTGATACAATTTCAGTTTTCTTTAATTTACTAAGGCTTGATTTGTGACCCAAGATGTGATCTATCTGGAGAAAGTTCCACGTGCACTTGAGAAGAAAGTGTATTCTTCTTCATTTGGATGGAGTGTCTTGAATATACCAGTTGGGTTCATGTGGTCTAATGTGTCATTTAGTGCTTGCATTTCCTTATTAATTTTCTGTTTTGATGATCTGCCACTGGTATGAGGTGTTAAAGTCCCCTGCAGTTGTGTTACTGTCAATTTCCCCTTCAATGTCTGTTAGTGTTTTTCTTATGTATTGAGGTATTCCATATTGGGTGCATAAATATTTATAATTGCTTTGTCTTCTTGGTTTGATACCTTGATCATTGTGTAGTGTCCTTCCTTATCTCTTGTAATAGTTTTTATTTTAAAATCTATTTTTTCTGATATAAGTATTGCTACTCCCACCTTCTTTTGGGATCCATTTGCATGGAATATCTTTTTCCATCCCCTGACTATCAGTTTGTATGTGTCGTTACATCTTGAAGTGGGTCTCTTGTAGGCAGCATATGCACAGATCTTATTTCTGTATACATTCAGGCAGTCAGTGTCTTTTGGCTGGAGCATTTATATTTTTACATTTAGTGTTATTATTGATATATGTGTTCCTATTGCCATTTTTCTTAATCATTTAGGGTTTTGTGGATATGTTTCTTCTCTTGTGTTTCCTGCTAGAGAATTACCTTTTGCATTTGTTGTAAGACTGATTTGGTGGTGCTGAATTCTTTTTCTTTTTTTGTGATGAATTCTTTTAAATTTTGTTATTCTATAAAGCTTTTTATTTCACCTTCAAATCTGAATAAGGTCCTTGCTGGGTAGAGTAATCTTGGCTGAGGTTTTTTTCTCTTTCATCACTTTAAATATATCCTGTGACTGCCTTCTGGCCTGCAGAGGTTCTGCTGAAAAATCAGTTGTTGGCCTTTTGAGGACACCTTTGTATGTTATTTTTTTGCTTTTCAATGTGTGGAGGGGAGTCCTGGATGATAGAGGGCCAGTCCAGCAGGCACACAGGGCCTCTGGAAGGGTGAAGGGACCTGAAGAGGATGGAGACCTAGGAGGCAGGAAGAAACCAGAGAATAGAGGGGGACCCTTGGGCTGGGGCTCCCAAATGGCAAAGGACTGGGCCTGGAGGGGGGAGGTGGTCCAGAAGGGCAGAGGGCTCAGCCTGGGGGCCTTAGGAGGCTCCCCAGGGCTGAGTTGGGAGAGTGACACTAGGCAGTTCCTTGTTCCTGCAACCCTGCAGGTGCCTTCCCAAGCCAGCAGGCATTTTTCTCTCCTTGCAAGAGCCTCACCTGTTGGAGAGGTCCCTGAAGAGTGTAGTATGCGCCAGAGGGCAAAGGGCTACGCAGGTGAATAGAGAGGGCCCTGGAGGGCAGATGTTCAAGCCCCTGGGCTCCAGAATGCATCCCAGGGCCAAATGCATCCCAGGGCCAAATGAAATGGGAACCCGATGGACTTGCCTAGTGGATCTTTCTATTCCCTGAGATCTCTCTCTCTCCCAGTGGAGCAGATACATCTCTCTCAGTACCTAGAAGCTTCCAAACTGCTTCTGGTGCTAGAACTTCTCCCCCTTCCCCAGCAGCCCCTCAGTCACAGCAAAGTTAAAGGGGAACCCAGGAGCTTTTCCCAGTGGATCCTCCAATCCCCAAGGATCCCAACCTCTCCCAGGCGAGCAGGCATACTGCTTCTAGTATCCAAAGGTGCCCAAACTGCCCCTGGTACCCAAACCACTTATGGCATCAAAACTACTCTCCTTCCCCAGCAGCCTCTCACTCCTGCAAAGTGAAAGGGGGAACCCCTTCGGCTTTTCCCAGTAGATCTTTCAATCCCCAAGGATACAACCCTTCCCAGGCAACAGACAGCCTGCTCCAGGGCCCAAAGGTGCCCAAACTGCCCCAGGCACTCAAATTTCTTTCAGTAACAAAACTGCTCCGTCTCCTCCAGTGGCTCCTCAGTTGCTGGTCCCCAGGCCTTGAGCTTCTCCACTTCCTCCTACCTGGTACCTGTTCTCTCCGGGTTTCTTCTGGTCCACTTGTCTGCAGGAAGTTCCCCACTGGCGCCTGTTAGGTATCCTAGGTGTGGCACAGATTCCGTGTCTTCCCTCACTGATATCTTGGCTCTGCCCATCTGTTGATTTTCATATGAAATTACTTTGGCTGAGATTTTGTTTTTTTAATTTATTTATTTTAATTGGAGGCTAATTACTTTACAGTATTGTAGTGGTTTTTGCCATACATTGACATGAATCAGCCATGGGTGTACATATGTTCCCCATCCTGAAACTCCCTCCCACCTCCCTCCCCATCCCATCCCTCAGGGTCATCCCAGTGCATGAGCCCTGAGCACCCTGTCTCATGCATCAAACCTGGACTGGCGATCTGTTTCACATATGATAATATACATGTTTCAATGCTATTCTCTCAGATCATCCCACCCTCACCTTGCAGAGTCCAAAAGACTGTTCTATACATTGTCTCTTTTGCTGTCTCGCATATAGGGTTATCGTTACCATCTCTCTAAATTCCATATATATGCATTAGTATACTGTATTGGTGTTTTTCTGACTTCCTTCACTCTGTATAATACATTCACCTCATTAGAACTGACTCAAATATATTCTTTTTAATTGTTGAGTAATATTCCATTGTGTATATGTACCACAGCTTTCTTATCCATTTGTCTGCTGATGGGCATCTAGGTAGCTTCCGTGTCCTGGCTATTATAAACAGTGCTGCGATGAACATTGGGATACACGTGTCTTTTTCAGTTCTAGTTTCCTCAAGATGTATGCCCAGCAGTGGGATTGCTGGTTCATATGGCAGTTCTATTTCCAGATTTTTAAGGAATCTCCACACTGTTCTGGCTGAGATTTTAGAAGGAAGTTTAGTTCAGCTAGCTTTTCTAACTTTGTGGAGCTTTAAAAAAACTTTTTTTCACTTTTTTTTTTTTTTTGGTGATATTTGGTCTCTCTTTCCTATTGTTACCTTTGTCTGGGTCTTCTTTTCCTTTCTACCCTAGTCCTGCTCAATTTTAATTCCATTTCATGCAGTTTGTCCTCAATATGTCTTTTTTAAAATTTATTTTTTATTTATTTTTGACTGGACTGGGTCTTTGTTGCTGCATGCAGGCTTTCTCTAATTGTGGTGAACAGAGACTGCTCTCTAGTTATGGTGTGCAGGCTTCTCATTGTAATGGCTACTCTTGTTTCAGAGCACAGGCTGTAGGGCATGCCAGCTACGGTAGTTGCAGGCACATGGGCTCAGTAATTGTGCCTTCTGGGCTCTAGAGTGTGGGCTCAGTAGTTGTGGCACACAGCTTAGTTCTCTTGCAGCATGGGAAATCTTTCTGGACCAGGAATAAAACGTGGGTCCCCTGCATTTGCAGGCGGATTCTTAACCACTGGACCACCAGGGTATTCCCTCATTGTGTCTTCAAAAGGAGCCTTTGTTGGTCAGTTTTTAGCATTCATGGGATTAGGCTGTTCCACCTCCTTTAGAACTTATCGGATACTCTTTGCATTCATCCACTAGTGGAATGGAAAAAGCCTTTCCAGTTTCACCTATTGTTCCTTATTTGGCTGATGTGTTTTCTGGTAAGTACTGTATGGGTATTTTCCTGGTCTCAGGTCTGCATATGGTATTTGCTTATTGCTATAGAATTGCCATTACCATGCAGATCATGTTGCTGAACCAAACTCTCCTTGTGGTTGTGCTATGAGGTGCAAGGGGACTTCACTGTGTCCTAGTTTTGTTGTGTATTTTGTTCATGAGTTCTGTTCTTTGTTTTGTATAGTTATCTGTTTGTAATATGAGAATTCAAGATGAAAATATTATGCTTCCACTGCCTTGTTGTTTCCTCCATAAGTTTTTAAACTATTTTTTCCTCTATCGTGATTAAAAAAAAAAAGACATGTAGACTGAGATCTACCTGCTTAAAAAATTTTTAGGTGTGTAATGTAGTACTGTTAATTTTAATCACACTGTTTTATGAGAAATCTCTAGGACTTTTTCATTTTGCGTAACTGAAACTATGTGTATTGAGCATCAGCTTTCCGTTTCCCACTTCTCCCTGTCCATGGTAACCACATTACTTTCTGCTTTTGTGAATTTGACTACTTTAGATACCTCATATAAGGAGTGTTATGCAGTATTAGTCATTCTGCAACTGGCTTATTTTACATAGCATGGTATCTTCCAGGTTCATTCATGTCATCACATATGACAAGATGTCATTTCCACTTTTTTTTTGACCATGCTACATGGCTTCTGTGATCTTAGTACCCCAGCCGTGGATTGAACCCAGGCACAAGGCAGTGAAAACATGGATTCCTAATGAATGGACTGCTAGGGAATTCCCAATTTCTTTTTTAATGATGAAAAATATTATACTGTTTGGATATATCATATTTTCTTTATCTAGTTATCTATCTATGAATATTTAGATAGCTTCCAGAATTTTGGCAATACTGAAAATGCTGAAGTGAATATGGACATGTAAATATAATTTCAAGTATCTGATTTCAATTCTTATGGATAAATACTCAGATCTGGGATTGGTGTAT
>SJYC01014538.1:0-13334 GCA_006408675.1 Madoqua kirkii
GCTGCAAAGAATATAATCAATCTGATTTCAGTGTTGACCATCTTGTGATGTCCATGTGTTGAGTCTTCTCTTCTGATAACGTGTTACTCTCTGTCTATTTTATATTTACTTTAAACTCTGGAAATGCTGTTAGACAAAATTCAAATTCAAGTAATTTTCTTATTCAAGTTCAAAATGAGTTGTAAAGCAGCAGAGAAAACTCGAAACATCAACAACGGGTTTGGCCTACGAACACCTAATGAATGTACAGTGCAGTGGTGGTTCAAGAAGTTTTTGCAAAGGAAACGAGTCTTGAAGATGAGGAGCATAGTGTCCGGCCATTGAAAACTGACAGTGGACAGTTGAGAGTGGTCACTGAAGCTGATCCTCCTACAGCTACATGAGAAGTTGCTGAAGAACTCAGTGTTGACCATTCTGCAGTTGTTTGGCATTTGAAGCAAATTGGAAAGGTGAGAAAGCTCAGTAAGTGGATGCCTCATGAGCTGACCAAAAAATCAAAAAACGTTGTCATTTTGCAGTGTCGTCTTCTGTTATTCTGTGTAACAACAATGAACCATATCTTGAACAGATTGTGACATGTGATGAGCAGTGGATTTTATATGACAGCTGATAATGACCAGGTCAGCGGTTGAACCAAGAAGCAGCTCCAAAGCATTTCCCAATGCCAAACTTGCACCAGAATGAGGTCATGGTCACTGTTTGGTGTTCTGCTGCTAGTCTGATCCACTACAGCTTTCTGAATCCTGACAAAACTTTTACATCTGAGAAATATGCTCAGCAAATCAGTGAGATACACGAAAAACTGCAATGCCTGCAGCCAGCGTTGGTCAACAGAAAGAGCCCAAGTCTTCTCCATGACAGTGTCTGACTGTACATTACACAACCAGTGCTTCAAATGTTGAATGAATTTGGTTACAAAGTTTTGCCTCATCCATCATATTCACCTGACCTCGACACCATTTTTTCAGGGAAAATGATTCCACAACCAGCAGGTGCAGAAAATACTTTACAAAAAGTTTGTTAATCCTGAAGCACAGATTTTTATGGTATAAGAATAAACAAACTAATTTCTCATTGACAAAAATGTATTGATTGCAATGGTTCTTATTTTGATTAATAAAGATATATTTGAACCTATTTATAATGATTTAAAGTTCATGGTCCAAAACCGTGATTACGTTTGCACAAACCTAGTACTACCCTTGGTATCATCAGGCATAGTGCTTTCTTGTGGCTTTAATATACATTTCTCTAATGGCTAAGGATGTTGAATATGTTTGCTTGTACTTTGTTGCCATCCATATGCCCACTTTGATGAAGTGTCTGTGCAAATGTTTTGTCCATTTTTTATTTGGACTGTTGTTTCTACTGTTGAGTTTAGTGAGTTATTTATATATTCTGTATGAAACTTTTCTCAGAGAGAGATATATATATAGAATAAATATGTTAAATTTTAATAGATATTAGTTCATCATTTTTTTCTTTATGGATTATGCTTTGGTTGTTATGTTTAAGAACTATTTGCCTAACTTAAGGTCATTAAGATTTTCCCCTGTGTTTTCATCTAAAAGTTATATTTACATTTAGATCTGTGTTCCATTTTGTATTAATTATTGTTTTGCATTTAAATGAAGCTTCTTGATTTTGTCTGGTTGTTCCTACATGAAAGCTCTCTTCTCCCCATTGAATTTTCTTTGTTTCCTATTGCTACTATAACAACTTTTCAAAAATTTAATACTTAGACAACACAAATTTATTTTCTTATGTTTCTAAAGGTCAGGAGTCCAAAATTAGATTTCACTGGATCAAAATAAAGGCATTTCCAGTACTTTTGCCTGGAAAATCCCATGGTCAGAGGATCCTGGTAGGCTGCAGTCCATGGGTTGCAAAGAATCGAACACGACTGAGCGACTTCACTTTCACTTTTCACTTTCATGCACTGGAGAAGGAAATGGCAGCCCACTCCAGTATTCTTGCCTGGAGAATCCCAGGGACAGGAGAGCCTGGTGGGCTGCCATCTCTGGGATCACACAGAGTCGGGCACAACTGAAGTGACTTAGCAGCAGTAGCAGCAGCTGCAGGATTATTCTTCCTCCAGAGTCTCTTGGGAGAGGATCGGTTTCCTTGCCTTTTCTAGCTTCTGGACTTCTCTGATAGCTCAGTTGGTAAAGAATCTGCCTGCAATGCAAAAGATCCCCATTCAGTTCCTGGGTTGGGAAGATCTGCTGGAGGAGGAATAGGCTACCCACTTGAGTATTCTTGGGGCTTCCCTTAGGGCTCAGCTGGCAAAGAATCCACTGCAGTGTGGGAGACCCAGTTTTGATCCTTGGGTTGGGAAGATCCCCTAGAGAAGGGAAAGGCTACCCACTCCAGTATTCTGGCCTGGAGAATTCCATGAACTGTATAGTCCATTGGGTCCCATAGTCAGACACAACTGAACGACTTTCACTTTCATTTCCAGCTTCTAGAAGTCACCTGCATCATTTGGCTTGAGGCCCCTTCCTCCATCATAAAGCTAACAGCATCTTCAGTCTTCTTGACTCTTAACTCTTGGATTCTATAGTCATATCGTTTTTTTCTTTCCTTTGGCCCTCCTACTTCCCACTTAAAAGGACCTTTTTGATTATGTGTGGCCCACCTAGATAATCCAGAATACTCTCCCCAGCTCATATTCTTTAGTTTAATCACATCTGCAAAGTCCATTTTACCATGTAAGGTATCATCTTCTAGGTTCTAGATATTAGTACATGGAAATATTTAGGGTGCCATTATTCTTTCTCAGATAGTTGTATGTCATCATTTTCTGAATTCTGTTTCTTTGATCTATATGTCTCTCCATTCATCAGCACCACAATGCCTTCCATATTGTAGTTTTATAGTACATCTTAAAGAGAGGTAGTGTGGTTCTTCTGATTTTTTTTTCCAAAATTATTTTGGCTTTTCTAGTTTCTTTTCTTTAATCATTGCTACAAACAAGCGGATGGGACTCTTAAATGGATTTTTAATACATCTCTAGGTATTTTATTGGTCACATTTACACAGTGTGGGGGAGTGCTGCTAGCTTGTGGTCAGTAGAGGTTAGACACTAAACATCCTGAAGTACACAGAACAGCCCCTCTTATAGGGAAAAATTATCTAAATGTTAGTAATAAAGGTTGAGAAACCCTGGGTTTATACTTAAGGATTTGTTTTTGTGGGGAGGGGTGTTGTAAATTTTTAAAAATTTTGGTTTCCAGTTGTTCATTGCTGTTTATTGATACATTAATAATTGTTTCTTTATATTGCTCATTATAATGATAATTGTATTGATAATTACTGATGTATTCGAAGTTTGGGCTACCATTTTATTTTTGAGAGCTGACCTGAGTTGAGTTTGTTTATCTTATTTATTTTTAATTGGAGAATAATTGCTTTACAATATTATGTTGGTTACTGCCGTATATCAACATGAATCAACCATAGGTGTACATATGTCTGCTTCCTCTTAAACCTCCCTCCCACATCCCACTCCATCCTCCCTCCACCTGCCCCCACAAGTAGTCAGAGAGCACCAGATTTGAACTGCTTCCTTGGGAACAGGGAATTCCCTCCAGCTATGCTTTACATGTGGTAATGCATGTTTCAATGTTGCTCTCTCTATTTGTCTCACCCTCTCCTTCCCTCAGTGTCCACAAATCTGTTCTCTATGTCTGCATGTCTATTCTCCCCTATAAATAGGTTCATCAGTACCATTTTTCTAGATTCCATATATATGCATTAATACACAATATTTGTTTTTCTGAATTACTTCACTCTGTAAAATGGGCTCTAGGTTCATCCACCTTGTTAGGACTGACTCAAATGTGTTCCTTTTTATGGCTGAATAATATTCCATTGCATATATGTACAATGACTTCTTTATCCATTCATCTGTTGATGAACAACTAGGTTCCTTCCATGTCCTAGCTATTGAAAATTTTATTATTTGTTTTCTGCTAGTTATCTCTTTATTTTATTGCTTTGTTTCACCTTTACTACCATATTTTCCATTATTTGAACAGGTTTTACTATCCCATTTTATCTCTTGTGCCTTTTGGTCTATCTCTTTGTATAAGTTTTTAGTAGTTGCTTTAGGAATTTTAATATACTTTTCATGGTCTACTTAGAATCAGTACATTATCACTTGAAGTGAAATGTAAAAACCTTACCACCCTCTAAGATCCCCTTTATGTTTACAAATCATTTTATGTGTTATATCTGCATACACTGAAAACCTCATTAGTCAGTGTTTTAATTTTTGCTTTAAACCATAAAATGTATTTTATAGAACTTAAGAATATGCTACTATATTTGCTTAGATTTTTATCATTTCTGTTACTTTTCCTTCAGTCCTAATGTTCTGGGATTCATACTGCTTCTATTAGCATTTCCCTGAATATGAAGAATTTCTTTTAGAGCAGGTCTGCTGTTAATTAATTCTTATTAGTTTTCTTTACTCTCCAAATGTGTTGCTATTCCCTTCATTTCTGAAGGCTAATTTGTGGTAATAGAATTCTGGTTGACAGTTCTTTTACCACTTGAAAATGCCACTTCCTGCTAGCCTCCCTGGAAATCTTGTGTCTTCAAATTGTTTTTCTCTTATACTTAATATATTATTTGTGTCTAGCTCTTTTAGTAGTTTTTTGTCTTTAGCTTTCAAAAGTTTAATTTTGATGTGTATAAGTGTGAATTTCTTTGGATTTATCCCTATTTACGGTTGCTCAGCTTCTTGAATTCTTGGGTTTGTCTTTGCCAAATTAGAGGAGTTTTTGTTTCTTTGAATACATTTTCCAATTTCACACTTTTTCTCTTATTCTTCTGGCACTCTGAAAAGGAATGCTAGATCTTTTCTTATGGTCCCTTAGTTTTATGGGTCTTATTTACTGTTATTTTTTTTAAGTCTGTTTTCTCTCTGTTGTTCATATTCAGTAATTTCTATTGTTCTGTCTTCAAGTTTACATATTCTTTCCTTTGTCCTCTTCATTCAGCCATGGATCCCATCCATTCAGGCTTTTTTACGTCAGCTATATTTTTCAGTTTCAGATTTTTTCATTTGCTTCTTTTATTTCTATTTGCTGAGACATTCTATTTTTGTTGATTTAAGCATGTTTATAAATGTTCCTTGAAGTACTTTTATGATAGCTACTCTGAAATTCTAGTCAGGTAGTTCTACTATTTCTGTCTATTGCATTTTCTTATTCAAGTTGCTATCTTAGGCATTCTTGGGACTTTTTTATCAAAACCTGGGCATTTGGGGTACTATGAGACTGGATCTCATTTAAATCTATTTAGCAGACCTCTTGTGGCACTGCTCTGCAAATGGTTTTGAAAGTCCTGGTTCTTACCTTGGCCTCCATTGTTTCCTAGGGAAAGGGACTCATGACTCTAGGTGGGGTAGGAATTCAGGTGCCTCAGTAAGATGAAAGACAAGCTATGTACTGGAAGAAAATATTTATAAATCACATAACCAACAGAGGGCTATATCTAGAATATAAAGAATTCCTAAAATTCAGTAGCAAAACACAATCTGAATATAGAATGCACAAAAGACACCAACATATTTTATCAGAGAGGATATATGAATCACAAAGAGTACATGCAAAGATATTCAACATCTTTGCTGTTATGGAAATGCAAATTAAAACCACAATGAAATATCACTATATACCTATTAAAGCAGTTTTAAAATTTAAAATAAAAAACTGTGATGATACCAAATGTTGGTGAGGATGCACAGAAATTGGATCATTCATACTTTACTGGTAGTAATATAAAGTGGTACCAGCCACTTTGAAAGAGTATGCAGTTTGTTAAAAAGTTCAGTGTAGGCTTACCGTATGACTTAGCAATTACCCACTTAGGCATTTATCATAGAGAAATGAAAACATATGACCACCTGTATGAAAGTGTTCATAACATCTTTATTAATAATAGCCCCAACCTAGAAACAACCATAATATCCTTCAGATATGAGTGAGTGGTTGAATAAATTCTGCTACATCCACAAACTAGTACTCAGCAGTAAAAAGAGATGAGCTACTGATAGATGCGTCATCTTTGATGAAGGAATATAAATAAGTAGCATAAGGAAATTCTTTTGTGGTGATGGTACAGTTCTATGTCTTGATTGTGATGATTACATGCATCTGAACATGGGACAAAATTGCATAGAACCATATAGAAAACACATACAAACCACATATATACTAATACACATTTAAAAATGATGAAAACTGAATGAGTTCTATAGCCTAGTTAACAGCAATGTGCCAATGTACATTTTTGGTCTTGATATTGAACTAAAGCTATATAATAGATGCCATCATTAGGAGATGCTGGGTGGAGGGTTATAGTCTCTGTTATATAAATAAGTAGCATAAGGAAATTCTTTTGTGGTGATGGTACAGTTCTATGTCTTGATTGTGATGATTACATGCATCTGAACATGGGACAAAATTGCATAGAACCATATAGAAAACACATACAAACCACATATATACTAATACACATTTAAAAATGATGAAAACTGAATGAGTTCTATAGCCTAGTTAACAGCAATGTGCCAATGTACATTTTTGGTCTTGATATTGAACTAAAGCTATATAATAGATGCCATCATTAGGAGATGCTGGGTGGAGGGTTATGAGTCTCTGTAGTACTTCTACAACTTCTTGTCAGCCTATAATTATTTCAAAATGAAAAGTTTAAAAAATCACAGTTGTCTGAGATGATTTAAGTCTAGTTCTGCTGAAGGCAGAATATTAGGGAGAAATCAATATTTGCCACCACTACCACCCCCAGTCCCAGAATTCACCCACCAAAGAAGGAGACCTGAGACATGGATTTGATCCCTGGGTCAGGAAAACCCCCAAAGTAGGGAATGGCTATCCACTCCAGTATTCCTGCCTGGAAAATTCCATGGACTGAGGAGACTGGCAAGCTACAGTCCATGCGGCCACAAAGAGTCAGACATGACTGAGCAACTGAACACATCCTCAAAATATCACAAGATCAGTGGAAGCCACGTGTAATGGTATACTAATGGTCTATCTGTAGGTAACATCTACATGTAATCTTTTCCACTTCTTTAGTGTTTTTCCTTTTCTTTTAAAAATTACTTTTATGAGGAAACTGACAGTAATCAACAATGATCATTACATGTAGTGTATGTTCTTAGCACTGTGCCAGCTACAGATAGATGACATTCAACTTCTTTATATGCTTATAAGGATGCTCTCAATTTGACCAAATGTAAATACATTTTCAAAAAAATAAAATTGCACAGTTTTCTTGGTGATACATTAGTTTCAGTGACAGTTTACTCTAAGTATGGCAAAGACATAATAGGCTATGCATTGTGAGAATTGCATGCTAGCTGTAACTATTACTTTTTCTTGCACTCAAAAGTGTTGTGGTATTTTAGTTGCTAAGTCGTGATTGATTCTTACAACCCCATGAATTGTAGCCTTCCAGGCTCCTCTGTCCATTTGATTTCTCAGGCAAGAATGCTGGAGTAGGCTGCCATTTTCTTCTCCAGGGGAAGTTCCTGACCCAGGGATTGAACCCACGTCTCCTGCATTGCAGGCAGATTCTTTATCACTGAGCCACCAAAGAGTCCCTGGTATACTGGAATGCAAGTGAGGGGATTTAACCTTATTATACAGAAAACCTGGAATCTGTTCAAATTTATTTAAATTACTTGCGCAAATTTATTTAAATACTTTCAGCTGTTACCAGCTGTAACTGCTTTAAATATTACACTTAAGAGTATCCATTTAGGGTGGTGATGGTGGTGGTTTTATCACTAAGTCATGTCTGACTCTTGCGACCCCATGGACTGTAGCCTGCCAGGCTCCTCTGTCCATGGAATTCTTCAGGCAAGAATACTAGAGTAAGTTGCCATTTCCTTCTCCAGCCATTTTAAGGTACAAAAGTAATTAAATACTATTGGCCCTGCCTTATATGCTGGTATGGTTATGGTATACCAGGAAAAATTCTGAATTTCAAAGTAGACCTGGATTTTAATTCCAGCCCCACTGCTTACTAAACAACTCATTAAAAATCCTAGAACCTGAGTTTCCTCAGTTTTAGAGTAATACCCATTTCATTCAGCTCTCACCTTTGTGATAGGTTCCTAGGCACCATTGCTACTCCTATAGCTATTTTTACAAAATGTTTGTTTGCTACAGAAGGTTTCCACTGAGTTATCCATACACGTGTACCTGGAGATAAAGTGAATGATAAATATGTGATAGAAATTAGAAATGCTATGCTTTAAACTATAAAAAAAGAAAGGTTAGAAAATAATGCCAAAAGAGCTGCAGATTTTAGAGAAGGCATCATGATGGGAATGAGATTCAAAGTGGGTTTTAAAGAACAAAGTGGAGAGGTAAATTGAGCAGGGAGACCATTTCAAGTAGAAGCAAAATACCTAAGAATATATGATTATATGGAAATCAGTATTTAGAAATTTTTATGTTACTTGAAACCAACTACTTATTAGATTATATTTGGGAAGATATATATCTTAAAGTTTTAAACAATTTTTTCCATAGCATTGAGTTTTAAAAATATTCCAACATCTGCTGTCTGTTTTAATGGTATTAAATGTTACAGTACCTACTTGGATGCTAAGACATTTGTATACATTTGAAATCTTGATTGGTAAGGTTTACACAGTTCCTGTCAGTTGTAGCTAATCTTAGATTCATTGACCATATTCTTTCCGTTTATCAAAGATTAATGATATAATAATGAAACTAACGAGAACTGGGATTTCATTGTTTTTGTTAAGTCTTATACAATTGTTTTCACATTATTAATGTATATGAATGTAATTTCTTCAAAGAAAACAGCCAGCTTTACCAACTTCCTTTTTCTAAATGATGGTTAGTGTTTTTAACAGTATAACTTTATAGAAAATGTGAAATGTGATTGACTAACTTATCTTGAATATATAAAAGCATTGTACCCCTAATATTTTTTTTTGGTGTATTCTCATGGAGAAATAGGCTGGTGTTTGAAAGCTTAGTTTGGTATTCATTGGGTTTTGTTTTATATGGTATTGGAGCAAAGGGATTTTTTCTGAGGCAAATGTATCTATCAGTGTTGTTTCTTTTTCCCTTGACAGTGGTGTATGAATCAGCCACAGATACTTATAATTTATCTGCTTTTGAGATCCTTTTTGCAGTGTAATTTCGGTTTTACCATTATTTTGATGAATAAATAATTTTACACATATTTATTGAATACCTTCTACCTACAATATTGTACTCAATATAAGTGGGACAGAAAGAGGAATATGATACAGAATGTCAAGAATCTGGTAGAAAAGAAAAATGTATACACAAGTAACTATAACATAAAGCAATCTGTAGGATTTTAGATAACAAAGAATTTTTGAGTGGATGATGGGGTGATTTCATAGAGGCAGGGGCATTTGACTAATGCACATAGCTTGTAAATGAATATTAACATGACAGTCATTGTGAAGTAGGAATCCTGAAACGACGGCTCTCCCACTACCAAAGATTTTATCTTTATACACTAGGAGAAATGATTCCATGGTAAATGGTTAATATCTAAACATTCCCATAAATGCTAGTTTAAGGTAAATATTTGTACTTTTGTAAAAAAAAATAATTTGTATATGATGGATAATTGCTACTTTTATGTTTTTAGGCCATGAATATTGTGGTTCCCTTCATGTTTAAATATGCTGTAGACAGCCTCAACCAGATGTCGGGAAACATGCTGAACCTGAGTGATGCACCGAATACAGTTGCAACCATGGCAACAGCAGTTCTGATTGGCTGTATGTGTGGTTCTTTAATCTGTCTACAGGTGTTGACTTTTTGTAAATATTTGTACTTTTGTAAAAAAATAATTTGTATATGATGGATAATTGCTACTTTTATGTTTTTAGGCCATGAATATTGTGGTTCCCTTCATGTTTAAATATGCTGTAGACAGCCTCAACCAGATGTCGGGAAACATGCTGAACCTGAGTGATGCACCGAATACAGTTGCAACCATGGCAACAGCAGTTCTGATTGGCTGTATGTGTGGTTCTTTAATCTGTCTACAGGTGTTGACTTTTTTCAAGAGGGTTTTATCATACTTGAGCATATGACCTTTTACCACAAACATAACTTAGCATTTTGGATATTTGTGTTATGTGCAATTTTTTTGATATGTGATTTTTAAATGTTTGTACTATATACTTTCAAAAAAGTATAGAGTAAAGTTTCTAACTTCTAGAAAGCAATAACATGAAATAAGACATTAAATTCATAAGAGCCACTTCTAATAGACTCCTTATAAGATATCTTTTTAGTAAGACTACAGTTATATTCTTGCTGTTGTTGTTAGCTGTTAAACAGGAAATGGCTAAATAATGATATATGTGTATTAAATGTTTTTAAATTATACTCAGTAGCCATGACACAGATCTGCAATTTATAAAGAATATAATGCTTTGTGTCCCCATGCCATAGAAAGGATACTCTGTGAGATTCAGACCTGAGTTGGGGCATGCTTAGTCAAAGCACTTGGATTTTTCAGGATATCAATTTTATCGTTTGTTTCTTGGGGGAATTGAATTAGATCATAAAACCTCAACAGATACTGTGCATTTATCTATAATAAGACCTTATGGGCTCAGTTCAGTTCAGTCGCTCAGTCATGTCTGACTCTCTGCAACCCCATGGACTGCAGCACACTAGCCCTCCCTGTTCATCACCAACTCCCAAAGCCTACTCAAACTCATGTCCATTGAGTCGGTGATGCCATCCAGCCATCACATCCTCTTTCATCCCCTTCTCCTTCCTTCAATCTTTCCCAGCATCAGGGTCTTTTGGGTTGCTATTTAGTAAAAGTACTTACTTGGAAAAAAATCCTTCAACATCTGGGACCTTATAGGGGTAAATAACAATGAAGGATTTTCATAGTGGTGGAAAAATTAATACTCACTAGGCTAGATGTTTTCGAGGTTTCTTTTAGTGTAAGTATTCTGTGATATGCTCATTCATTGTACAAATATTTTCTGAGCCCTTGCTGTTTTTTTGCACTGCAACAATTCTAATATTTTTGCACCCCATTTTTTCTTGAATGTATTGTTAGATGGTGTATCAAGAGCGGGAGCTGCCTTTTTTAATGAAGTTCGAAATGCAGTATTCGGCAAGGTAGCCCAAAATTCAATCCGAAGAATCGCCAAAAATGTCTTTCTCCATCTTCAAACCTGGATCTGGCTTTCCACCTGAGCAGACAGACAGGAGCTTTATCAAAGGCTATTGACAGAGGAACAAGGGGTATCAGTTTTGTCCTGAGTGCTTTAGTATTTAATCTTCTTCCCATCATGTTTGAGGTGACTCTTGTCAGTGGTGTTTTGGTAGGTAAAATTTTTTTCATGACAACCTTTTATCATACATTCTTGTTAGTAGATGTTTAGTACTTGAAGCTTTTGTACTGTTGCATGCTGATGATTTTAAAGCAAAATTCCATGATGCCAGAAGGATTATGCAGTTTAATTATTTTGCTACAAGCTTCAAGGGACTATATCTAAAGTCTTTTATCATGTTGTTATTGTAAAGAGTTGTTCAGTTCTACACATAGGTCAGTCATTTAGCTAATGCTTACAGTTTTTTTGTCATTAGCAGACATTATAGTATATGACTTGGGGCTGGTATGTTCAGATTATCTAGATTTCTTGCTGTTCACCATTCATAACATTTTAGGCGTAATGATTCACCATTTCATATTTTATAATTAAAAGTATGTATATAACTTAAAGTTGGTTTTCTAAGGTATTTGTTTTCTTACTTGGTTTTTCATATATATAACTTTATACCAACATATTTTTAATTAGAATCTTTGAGGTTTGCTATTATATATTATAAACTATTTGGTCTTTTCCAGTATTATAGATGTGGTGCCCAGTTTGCATTGGTGACCCTTGGGACACTTGGTGCATACACAGCATTCACAGTTGCCATCACACAGTGGAGGTAAGGTATTCCTCAAAGGTCAGTCAAGGTGAAGAAATTAGCTATGCTTCTATAGCAGACATTCCATACCTGTGCACATCTTTGTCTTACAGAACTAAATTTAGAATAGAAATGAACAAAGCAGATAATGATGCAGGCAATGCTGCCATAGACTCGCTGCTGAATTATGAAACTGTGAAGGTAATATGTTTAATTTGACTTTCTCTTCCTTTCACACTGTACTGAGATTTGTCCTGCCATTTAATATTATAGGGCTGTAAGTTAGAGCTGCAGATTAGGATAGGATATCTTGGTATGATGAAATAATAGTACTTTATTGTTTATTTAATTAATTTATAAGTGGTGGTGACAGTATAGTTAGCATTTGATTCAGAATGCACACTGAGTTTTGACTCTATCCCTTACAGTGCCTAGCATAGTGCTTTTCACTAATTCTTTCATTTATTTGTTCATTTTTCCATTTAATAAACATTACTGAATGCCTCTTGTGTGCAAAGCACTATGCTAAGTCCAGTAATGAGGAGGGCAGTAAAATCAATGATTGCTGTTTAATCCTTGCCCTCCCAGAATTTGCTAAGCATTGAGAGAGTTAAAGTATGCAAGTGATGACGCAAGAAGGCATAATGTGGTGGGGGCAATGAAATTGTGAATTTAGAGAGTCTCAGGGGATCAAGGGAAGGCTTTGTGAAGGAAGTCCCTTGCCAGCTTTTATAGATCTGGATTTAAATTAACTAGGCATTCTTTAAATATTTCGGGGATGAATTTTATGGACTTTTAAAAATACTGTCCATAGTGGAAAACTGCAGGTGTACCATAGTCCAATGTATTGAAAGTTAGTTTTTAAAATTTCCTGTGCAGTATGAAACTGTATCCATAGATGAAGTCTGATTCCAATTATACTTGTATGTAATTACTATTTTTATGTATTTTATAGTATTTTAATAATGAAAATTATGAAGCACAAAGATATGATGGATTTTTGAAGACATATGAAGCTGCTTCATTGAAAAGTACCTCTACTCTGGCTATGCTGAACTTTGGTCAAAGTGCTATTTTCAGTGTTGGCTTAACAGCCATAATGGTGCTCGCCAGTCAGGGAATTGTGGCAGGTAATAGATCTCTGGTTTTCACTTTTCTCAGTGTTTTACTTAACCTTTATAAATAAATATTAATGAAAGGAATATATGTTTTAGTCTTAAATATAAAGCATATTTATTAAGGTACTATAATATCCTTGGAGTACTTTCATTTTTGTATCACAGTATGTTTTTTTGATGGTATGTTGTTTTCTTTTGTTTAATGCTACAAATT
>SJYC01014544.1:0-10481 GCA_006408675.1 Madoqua kirkii
ATTCACTTAGAAAGTTCCTTTCCTTTTCCAACTTGCATTTGTTTTAATTTGTTTGGTAGTAATCATTCAGCTTGAAAAACTTGTGTATCTCATGAACAGCCACATAACTGTATATAATGAGGCTTTGTGTCTCAGAAAAGGTGTTATTTTATTGGTCTGTGGTTTTATTGTGTCTTAAATGATTATTTGATATGGGAGAGACTGATTTCTTTTCCAATTTATATTGTTGTCATTAGTAAGTAGGTATCTAAGCTTATCTAAGTCTAGTCTCCAGTTTTGTTATATAAAGGTGATTAGATAAGTAGCTTGAAGCTAGTATTTTATGGTTAGTCTTTGATACCAGAGCAAGTGGTAGGATCTTGCTTTTGGAGTTGGAATTAACACTCAGATGCTTAATCAGCTGCAATATGAGGGGAGGTTTGGGACATTTCTTACTCTAAAACCACAGCTGTGATTGCTTTTCTGAGGAACAACAACCAAATTGGTCTGTGGTTTTATTGTGTCTTAAATGATTATTTGATATGGGAGAGACTGATTTCTTTTCCAATTTATATTGTTGTCATTAGTAAGTAGGTATCTAAGCTTATCTAAGTCTAGTCTCCAGTTTTGTTATATAAAGGTGATTAGATAAGTAGCTTGAAGCTAGTATTTTATGGTTAGTCTTTGATACCAGAGCAAGTGGTAGGATCTTGCTTTTGGAGTTGGAATTAACACTCAGATGCTTAATCAGCTGCAATATGAGGGGAGGTTTGGGACATTTCTTACTCTAAAACCACAGCTGTGATTGCTTTTCTGAGGAACAACAACCAAAAAAAAACATGTCCTTTGAGTAACCCAGCTGCATTACTAGAAATAATGGTTAGTCTAGATAGAAATTCTGCTTCTGTTAATTCCTTCTGTACATTTTTAATGTTGCTGATAGAAAATATTTAACTTTGTTGCATAATCAAGCAGGTAGATTTGAAATAATCATTAGTAATATTCATTTTGAATGTGAGTAGTGGTATTCAAAGTAAGTGATTCTGTGATATGGGAAACATATAGTCAAAGAAGGACAGGAATGTTTTTAGGGTGGGGATAATTTTCCCACTAAGAAATCTGAAAGTGCTTTCATATGATTGGAGGTGGTCTCTAGACCCTTGGGTCACTGTGGTCATTAACCAGTATTTTCAGCTAATAAAAACTTAAATTACCTGAAAAACACAATTACTATAGGGGCTACAACTAAGTCTTAAACTTTTTTATCTTAACTCCATCTTGTTAAGGTGGTTCTATACACTGACATAATAGACAAATTAAAATGAAAGAAAAGCTTCCTAGGATGATTCACTCAGAGGAAGTTCCAAGAAAGAGACATTTATCATAATGTACTAATTTTACATTAAAATATTCCACACAAAAGTATGAGTTTCTAAGTTAACGTCACAAAATAATGTATTTTTTTAATGTCTTGGGATGAGTAAACTACAATTTTGGCATATGGGCTTTGAAAATGGAGCAGGGGATAGGGTTTTGTTTCTTAATATCCCTTTATTTTTAAGATTGAAAATTTTACTTTCTTCCTAAGGGAATCCCAGTTTACAAAGATTACACTGAAACCAAGGTAATTTGGGATCATAAAAACTGGGCCAGATGCCTTCCTGAAGGTTTTAACATAGAAATATTTTGGTGAGGAGATGGTCTCCTTTGGAAATTTTTGAATAGCTGAAGTCTGCTGGTCACTTGTGAGAATCAGAAAGAGGCCTTAGCATTTGGATAAACTCAAAATATGCATTTACTTTCCTCTGCAGGGATTTGAATTTTTTCTGTACCTTTAGTTAAATATTTTGCCTTTTCCCTTAGATGCTGACAAAGCTCAGTTTGTGAAGTTGGTTAGTTTAAAAATATGTTTTGCTTTTAAAGGCAAGATATTTTAAATTAATATGATTCCTTATTTCTGGATCTCTTTGCACACACTGCCATCTTGCTCCTACCCTTCTTTATTGCTGGATGTCTCAGGAAATGCAACTTTGACCAGTAGATTCTCATAATTCTCTTTCCTTGTAACTTCATCATTGGATATTCTGCTGTGTATTGGTAGTTGAAAGCATTTAAATATGTTTACAAAGGCAGCTTTCTTATAGAAAGGTCCATTCTCTTCTGCTTTGAGTATATAGATTTTGAATGTAAACTGTATAATAAATGACAGTATGAAGTCAAATCAGCTGGTTAAAATTGGTAAAGATAAAAATAACTCAATGCAGAAGCTTATTTACCACAGATTTATTGTTGTAACAATCTGTGCAGATAATCAGTACTAAATAAACTATGTCTTTGTGGCTCGAAATGGGTGTCCCATTGACACAACTCTTCTGCAGTGCATAGGGAGAATTAATATTTTGCTCTTCACACACTCCAAATAAGTACAGATTTAATAGACACTCTAGGAGTATGGCCTTACAGCCTTATGCAAAAAGTAAAAACTTAAAATTGTCTCAAAGAGAAAGTAATTGTTTCCAGTGCTCATAATATGGGCAGAATGGTAGCAAATTATAGTGCTTTCACTTAGCATTAAGCTGTCATACTTTTAATGACCAGTCTGAAAGGCAACTTTCTATTGCCCCCAGTTTCTCAGTTCTAATGCCTAAGAAGCAAACCTTTAGGGTAGAAAAATGCCTTAACTGAAAACTGTGCATTAAATTTGGTATTTTGATTACCTAGGTAGAATTGGAAATGTACTAGCTTTAATTAGAAATAGGTTGGAACATTTTTGGTTTAAAACAAAGGCAATGGATTATTTGTATATTTCCTGTTCTCACACAGCTACACTAGAATGCTTTTCACTGATGACTTTCTGTTTTATAGTATCATTGGATTTTAGAGCTGGAAGGAATTTAGAGGTCCTTTAATAAAATTTCTTCATTCTTAAAATGAGGAAACTATTTCAGGAGAAGTCACTGAACTTAGTCAAGTTGATGAAAATTCTGGGTCCTGACATCCCATCCATTTCTTTGTTGTTGTTCAGTTGCTCAGTTGTGTGCAACTATTTGTGACCCCATGGACTGCGCATACCAGGTTTCCCTGTTCTTCATCATCTCCTGAAGTTTGCTCAAACTCATGTCCATTTAGTCAGTGATACCATCCAACCATCTAGTCCTCCATTGTCCCCTTCTCTACTGCCTTCAATCTTTCCAGCATCAAGACTTTTTCTAATGAGTCGGCTCTTCTCATCAGGTGGCCAAAGTATTGGAACTTCAGCTTCAGCATCAGCCTTTCCAATGAATAGTCAGGGTTGATTCCCTTTAGGATTGATTGGTTTGATCTCCTTGCAGTCCAAGGGATTCTCAATAGTCTTTTCCAGCACCACAATTCAAAAGCATCAACCTTCAATGCTTTTTGCTGAACCACATTTCCACCCAGAAGTTATATTCAAAAATATATTGAGCTTGAGACATCCAGCATGGTAAAGTAAGGGGCTCTGTAGACCCTCTTCAACAAAACAATAGCTTAACTGGTAAAAAAAATATTTAAAAAATCATTTGAAGTATCTAGTAATTATCCAAAGGCATAAAGCTAATGGAGAAACATTCATTTGAGAAACCTATTAGGTCTCAGTAAAAACAAGAGTCTGGCATTTGAGGAATTACCCACATACTCTGCACTTCACCAGGTCTTTGTTACAGAAGCTCTTCCCTCAGTGCTCTATTCTTTTTAAGTGTGGTGAAGATGTTAGGGAAAGATAGGGCTCCTCTTTCCCCAACTCCTACTGTTAGGGCTACAGTTTCACCCTGCAAGGTAACTGCCTGCATTTTTCATCTCCCCAACCCTGTGTTGCAAAAAATGTATTCCAGGCAAGCACAAGCAAGAGGACTGGAGATCCTTTCTACCACCAACCCCCACTCTTAGGGTGGAAGCACTCCATGCACAGATTGAGAATACTGGGACCCTGATTTTTTCCACCTCAGCTAACTCAGAGGTTTCATTCAAGGAGCGATAAACCAAGAGTACCATGGACTGCCACCATGTCCTGGTGCCTTTTCATAGACTGGTGGTTTCACTCAGGGCCCTCTGTGCTCAGCTCTTGTTCATTGATGCAGAGGTTCTTTCCAAAGGTGAAGGCATTCGATGAATACAGAAAGTTCCACAGGTCTACCTGAGGGTACTGACTTAATTGAAACAAAGCATGGAGAACTCCATCTCTAAGGGCATTGTCAAAAACAATGGAGATCTTGGTGGAGAGCTACTAGAAGGAGCTGGTGCAAGCAAATCAGTAGAGCAGCCAGAAGTTAAACCAGAGGAGCTCAGAAGTTCCTCCTGGGAACACAGGCAACTCTGAGAATTGAAGTCTGAGTGCATGTGCTGGGCTGCACCCAGGATAGTCAGAATGGAACATGGGACAGACTTAAAAGTATTTTGCAATACATGCAGACCATCAACACATGGGAGAAGTTTGGCACATGGAACTAGACAAAATACTGACTGAGCAAAAAGTTGCTCTCACCCAGATATGACTCCTAGGAACACAGGCTTAAAAACAAAACCGCACGCATTCCTGGCAATCTGAAACACTGTATGTCCAAGACTGTGGCCACTCAGAACAGAAAAGGAACTTTGAAGTACTAGTCCCTGGCTGAACATAGGTCAAAAGTATGCTATACTATGGTAGCACCCTCCAAACACACATCCAATGGTAAAGGGTAAAAGTCTTACTGACCACTAATTGCTTTATGCCAACCCAGGGGCAACCCTTGGGTGCCTAGACTAAAAGAAAAAGATAATATCAGACTGCACACTGCAGGGAAAATAACCAAGCAGATAACAGTCCCCAGAGGAGGTAGATCATTATCCACAGATACTACAAGATACTATATAAAATGTTGAGTTTTATGCAAAGAAAACAAGAAAGTCACCCATTTGCACAAGGGAGGAGGGGGCAGGGAGCAGGCAATAAACATTACCTTAAAAAGGACCCAGATGATGGATGTAGCAAAGATCTGTCAATAAAGAAATGGGGGGGGGGACTAGAAATTATGAAGTTGAGAAGTACAATAAATAGGAATTTACTAGAGGAGCTCAATGCAGTACGTGTCTTACATATGAACAAGTTCCATTCCAAGAGCACGTACATAAGTCCAATTTGTTCAAATATACTGTCTATAGGAGAAATACTCCATAAAGATACAAACAGGCCAAAAATAAAAAGATGGGAAAATAAATATATACCATGCAAGCACCAACCATAAACTTTTTTTTTAGAGTGTCTATACTAAGATGGAATAAACCTTAAATGTTATTAAAGATAAAAAAAAAATACTTAGGCCACCAGATGCGAAGAACCGACTCATTGGAAAAGACCCTGATGCTGGGAAAGACTCAAGGTGGGAGAAGAAGGGGACAACAAGATAAGATGGTTGGATAGCATCACTGATACAATGGACATGAGTTTGAGTAAACATCGGGAGTTGATGATGGACAGGGAAACCTGGTGTGCTGCAGTCCACGGGGTCGCAAAGAGTCAGACATGACTGAGTGACTGAACTGAACTGAAAGATAAAAATGGATATTTCACAATGATTAAAGATTCAATCTGTCAGGAAGATATAACAATTTTAAACATTATGCACCTAAGAACCTGTCAAAATAGATGAAACAAAAGCTTGACAGACTTAGAAGGAGAAACAGACAATTCAACAATTATAGTGGAAGATTTCAAGACCCTACTTAATAATGGATAGAACAACTAGAGAGAAGATCAAAAAGGAAATAAAAGTGAAAAATGCAATTTGCTGAAGTATACATAGAACAGTCTTCATAAACCATATGCTGTGCCATAAATCAAGCTTCAATAAGTTTTAAAAGATTGAAATCATATAAAGAGTGTTCCCTGACCACTATAAATTAGTAATAAAGGGAAAAAACTTGGGGACTTCAGAAGGCAATCAGACACTTTAAATATGGGCCAAAAAATTACAAGGGAAATTAGAAAATACTTGGAGATAAATGAAAATGAAAACAACAAAACATGGGATGCAGCTAAAATTTTTGTTAGAGATCAGTTTATAGCTGTAAATATCTATATTTTAAAAAAGGAACACCTCAAATCAATAAACTTCTGCCTTAGATAAAGAAGACCAAACAACCTTAAGGGAGAAGAAAAGAAATAATATAAAATTAATAGGGAAAATTAACAAAATCACAAGCTTGTTCTTTGGAAAGATCAACACAATTGTTAACTCTTTTAACTAGAGTGACCAGTAAGAAATACTGAAGATTCATAATAGTAAAAAAAATGAAAGAGCAGATGTCATTACTGATCTTACAGAAATAAAAAGACTGTAAAAGACTATGAAAAACTGTATGACAGCAAAGTAGATAACTTAGAGGAAATGGGCAAATTCTTAAACTGACTGAAGAATAAATAGCCAAGCTGAATAGATTTATAAGCAGTAAAGAGATTAAATTACTAATCCAAAAGTAATCAAAAAGCTTAGGCCCAGATTGCTTCATCACTGAATTCTGCCAGAGAGTTAAGAAAAATATTAATACCAATACCTCACAAGCACCCCCCCCCCAAAAAAAATAGAGGAGGGAATTGTTTTGAACTCATTCTCTGAGACTTGTCTCATCCTGATACTGAAATAAAAAACATCACAAAACTAGAGAACAATATCCCTTATGTGTAAAGATACTAAAATCTTCAAAAAATACTGGTAAACAATCCAACAACTGTACAGCATAGCCAAGTGGGGGTTACCCTAAGCATACAAGGTTAATAAAACTTCCACAAATCAATGTAATACACCATCATAATAAAGAGCAAAAAACATATGGTCATCTCATTAGATGCAGAAAAAGCATCTGACAAAATCCAATACCCTGTCATTTAAAAAACATCACAAAACTAGAGAACAATATCCCTTATGTGTAAAGATACTAAAATCTTCAAAAAATACTGGTAAACAATCCAACAACTGTACAGCATAGCCAAGTGGGGGTTACCCTAAGCATACAAGGTTAATAAAACTTCCACAAATCAATGTAATACACCATCATAATAAAGAGCAAAAAACATATGGTCATCTCATTAGATGCAGAAAAAGCATCTGACAAAATCCAATACCCTGTCATGACAAAAATGCTTGATAAACTAGACATACAAGGAAACTTCATCAACCTAATAAAGGCCATCTATGAAAAACAGCCAACATTATATTTTATAGTAAAAGACTGAATGCTGTCCTCCTAACAACAGGAATGAGACAAGAATGTTTGGTCTTTCCACTTCTATTCACTGTTGCGCTGGAGGTTCTAGTCAGGGCAATTAGGTAATACAGCTAGAGAACTCAACTTCCAAATTATAAAACTTACTCCAAAGCTACAGTAATCAAGATGGATATACTACTGACCCTTTAAGGCTAAAAATACAAATCAGTGGAGTAGAACTGAGTACAGAAATACGCCATTATATTTACAGCCAACTGATTTCTGACAAAGGGTGCCAAGATGATTCAATAAAGACTGAACATTCTTTTCAACAAATGGAACTTCAACAACTGGATATCTACATGCATAACTCTTTTTAGTTCAGTTCAGTTGCTCGGTCGTGTCCGACTCTTTGCGACCCCATGAATCGCACGCAGCATGCCAGGCCTCCCTGTCCATCACCAACTCCCAAAGTTCACTCAGACTCACATCCATTGAGTCACTGATGGCATCCAGCCATCTCATCCTCTGTCATCCCCTTCTCCTCCTGCCCCCAATCCCTCCCAGCATCAGGGTCTTTTCCAATGAGTCAACTCTTTGCATGAGGTGGCCAAAGTACTGGAGTTTCAGCTTCAGCATCATTCCTTCCAAAGAAATCCCAGGGCTGATCTCCTTCAGAATGGATTGGTTGGATCTCCTTACAGTCCAAGGGGCTCTTAAAAGTCTTCTCCAACACCACAGTTCAAAAGCATCAATTCTTTGGTGTTCAGCCTTCACAATCCAACTCTCACATCCGTACATGACCACAGGAAAAACCATAGCCTTGACTAGACAGACCTTAGTCAGCAAAGTAATGTCTCTGCTTTTGAATATGCTATCTAGGTGGGTCGTAACTTTCCTTCCAAGGAGTAAGCGTCTTTTAATTTCATGGCTGCAGTCACCATCTGCAGTGATTTTGGAGCCCGCAAAAATAAAGTCTGACACTGTTTCCACTGTTTCCCCATCTATTTGCCATGAAGTGATGGGACCAGATGCCATGATCTTCGTTTTCTGAATGTTGAGTTTTAAGCCAACTTTTTCACTCTCCACTTTCACTTTCATCAAGAGGCTTTTTAACAGTTATATAAAAATTAAGTCAAAAGTAGTTCATAAACCTAAATGTAAGAAAACTAAAACTCTTAGAAGAAAACATAATAAATCTCCATAACCTTGGATTAAGCAATTGTTTCTTAGATGAGACGTAAACAGCACAAGTAATATAAGAGAAAATAGATGAACATCATCAAATTAGCAACTCAGCAACTCAACTTTTGTCCTTCAAATGACACGATGAAGAAAAAGACTGTTAGAATGGGACATAATATTTATAAATCATATCTGATAAGAGGCTGTATACAGACCACAGCCTACCAGGCTCCTCCATCCATGGGATTTTCCAGGCAAGAGTACTGGAGTGGGGTGCCATTGCCTTCTCTGAAGATAGTCATTAGAGAAATACATATCAAAACCACAAAGAGATACCACTTCACAGTGACTATAATCAAAAAGAAAATAATAATGTTGCAAAAATGTGGAGAAACTGAAACTCAAACATTGCTAGTAGGAATGTAAAATGGTGTGGTTGCTACGGAAAACAGTCTGACAGTTCCTTAATAAATTAAACAGAGTTACTGTATGACCCAGAAGTTCTACATATATTACCCAAGAGAATTGAAAATATATGTTCACACAAAAACTCGTAATTGAGCATTCATAGTAACATCATTCCTAACAGCTAAAAAATGTAAACAACTCAAATATACACCAATTGATGAATGGTAAATAAAATATTTTCTATCCAAACCATGGAATATTCTTATTGTCATAAAAAAGAACAAATCCATGTTACTTATGGATGCTTCCCACATATTGTATGCTTTCATTCTAGAACATGCAAATCTATAAAAATAGAAGGTAGATTAATAGTTGCATAGAGATAATGTGGTAGGGGGATAAATGGGAAATTACTGATAACGGATACAGGATAAGTGTATTGACTATAGCCTGTGTTGTGTGGTTCATGACACAGATGTGTTTTGTACATATGCTGGCACTGTTAGTATGTTGCTAGTGTTTTACTTCTGTATTTCAAGAGGTGCATTGAAGTAAGAAATCAGTAGCCTCAGTTTTTCTTCTGGTCTCAATTATAGGAATCTTCAACTGCTATTTCCAAAGGTTCATTTACCTACTTAAAATATCGATAATATATTTTTTTAAAGCCTCTACAGATGCTGCCTTTAACAGTACTCATGAAACATGAAAAACAAACCCTTCTCCCACCAGTAATATTATATGCCAGGTTGTCTATAAAGAAAACCCACTACATAAATTAGATGCTGCAGGTTTAAAAATAGGATACGATTATAGTTAATACTTTCAAAATTAATAGTCTCATAGGGTATATAGATGATCAGAATTCGATGAGGTCTCAGGTGGTTTAGTCCAGAGTGCATCAAACTTTTCCTGTAAAGGCAGTATCTATATACTCCACACTCCTGAAAATTTCTAATTTTTCCCATGTTTGACACCCTTAATTTAGTTCATAAGTTTTCTAGCCTTATATGTTCCCTCCTTATGTTTACTTTTCTTTTAATGCAACACATCACTCATTTGAACAACAATAAATAACTGCCACTAGAACAGTGAACTTCATGGTGGTAAGGAATTGTCATAAATGCATGAAATTCATAAAAAAATTTAAGTCTCATTTCAATTTCCTATCCACTACCAGGTTTATTAACATATGAAAATCAGTTGCTAATCCTTTCTTCTATCTCACTTTAGCCCAATGACAATGGGGGGCGGGAGGGGATGACAAAATGACCAAAGGTCTAATACACAAAGGAAGAAGAAAGTTTAGGCATTGATAATCTGAGATAAAATTTTCAGCTATGGAATAATTAGGAACTAACTAAGTGAGTACTTGGTTGAGCCAGTTGTTCTCCCAACTGACTTCCCTTCCTGTTAAAACTGTGGTGTTAAGACTTTTGTAAGAAGAGCACTCAGAATGAAGAGAACAGCTTTCTAGACTTGTTGCTGAGTGTCCTTTTCAAAAATAATATTTCACTACAGGATTTTTGTTTCCCTAACGAAAAACCAAGAGATTTCCAGAAAAAAACATCTATTTCTGCTTTATTGACTATGCCAAAGCCTCTGACTCTATGGATCACAATAAACTGTGGAAAATTCTGAAAGAGATGGGAATACCAGGCCACCTGACTTCTTTCTTGAGAAATCTGTATGCAGGTCAGGAAGCAACA
>SJYC01014551.1:0-17914 GCA_006408675.1 Madoqua kirkii
TGACTCATTGGAAAAGACCCTGATGCTGGGAAAGACTGAAGGTGGGAGAAGGGGACGACAGGATAAGGTGGTTGGATGGCATCACGAACTCAACGGACATGAGTTTGGGTAAACTCTGGGAGCTGGTGATGGACAGGGAGGCCTGGCGTGCTATGGTTCATGGGGTCACAGAGTCAGACATGACTGAGGGACTGAACTGAACTGAACCCTAAACTTCAGCTCAGAATCTGCTTTCTGGAGAACTCAGAGGAGAACCTATCTCTTAAGCAGAAAAGTATGGTGCATTTCTGTTCTCAGATTCCCAAAAAACCTTTTATTTTTTTGTACTCTCTAAGTAGGAATCACACAGAAGCAGATCCTGGGGCAAAGACATGGGTGTAGGGATTTGGGAGATGATTTTAGATACGATCCTAGAAAACATGGAATGGTGAAGTGGCAGAAAAGTGAAAAAAACAGAGGATGGCTAATTGTTCAGCTCATTACCATAGGTAAATGGGACTCAATTACTCCGAGGAACTGTAGGAGATAGTGTAGAACACACCTTAAAATTAACCCCACCAAGAGGCAAAGGAGCAGACGTATTTATCACCACCTCCCATCAGCTATTGGTTGAAAGATGTTCCCAGACTAACTCCCAGGAACTAGAGAAAGAGGGCCAACCAGGATCTGGTCACTTTGCGTGCAGGCAAAGTTAACAGACTGTTACATCTTGAAATTGTTAGGACAGCGTTCATGGGAATGGTGAACCTTAAAGTGGTATGGGATGAGCACCTACACTATCTGCTTCAATTATCCATCTCAGACTTTGGTGCTTGCTCAGGACAGGGGATGGGGTAACTCCTATCTCATAGGGCCAGGAAATACTCAAGATAGAGTTCCATTCCTTCAGATTCTCTCTTGTCAGTTGATGCAAATTTTCCTATATTTGTGTTGTTACTAGCTATTATTTCATCATATTTTTGTCTTTATGGTGTAAACGTTATGCCCTGTTCCTTCTTCATGGCTTTGCCTCTTGAATTTCAAAAGCTAGATTTTTGGAAGAGGAAAAACTCTTCTGTCTCTTACGTGCCTGTCTATGGAAACAAAAATGTTTTGTCTTTCAGGATAATTATTCATGCCATAAATTCAAGATAAATTTATTTTGCAACTCAAGTAATATATTTTTAACAGGTGGAATTCCCCCACTCACTTATTGATGTCATAAATCCAATCAGCCAGCTAGATGGGTGCCTTGAGGCAGTATGAAAATGATTTAGCAAATAATGTTGATATTAATTATCGCCAAATATACTTAACCAGTGTGAGTGGGAAGAAAAGGGAAGAAGTAGAAGGGGCAGTTCTCACCTTATGGAACATGAGGTTAACACATACTGCTTAAATTTTAAAAATCTAGGCCAAAAGTATGATTTCTTACATCTTTTTTCAGCTCTAGAGAACTCTTTCGTGAACTTATGTTAGATGTGAAAGAAATATTTATATTTTAATGCCAGTATATCTATTCAGTTTACTCTTTATTTCATTGTCTGACTAAATAATTTTTATTTACAGTGTCATGTATGTAGGATCCCATTAAAAAAAACCTATACATTTGTCATCTATGTACTTTTCATCATTTCTTCTATGTTTATATGTAGAAAAATATCCATAGTGCTAGTCAAAGAATATTCAGAAAATGATTTCTATAAGTTAGGGGGTTTAAAATTCTTTTGCTTTTTGCTACATTATTTTATATGATTAGTTACCAGTCTGTGCAGATTTGATGAAAGAAATAATGTTATTTAACCTTAGCAAAGACAATCAATATAGAACCAAAGGGAAATATATACCAGAATATGTTTGTGTTTGTTCTCAATAGATGATAGAAGCTCAAACAAATGTCAGTTGCATATTACTACTTAAGGACTACATCACATATGAATATGAACTTGAATTCGTTAGAAATTTTTCTTTTATTAAGCATAAATTTGATTTTTTTCTGAGAGTATATGAATGCAAGCATTTAAAAATAACAGATAATTTTACTCTAAATATAATCTGATTGACTGGGTTCTCAAACCTCTGAAGTGTAGTTTTAAATCTGTACTTTACTACTGGCTCTATTTGATGGAGCTTTAAAAAGGAAAAATATGCATATATACCAATAATGACCACATCTCCTTTGCTTAAGAATGCAGAAGTTTTTGCCTCCTAGGTGGCACAGTGGTAAAGAGCCCACCTGCCAATGCAGAAGACATTGGTTCCATCCCTGCATTGGGAAGATCCCTTGGCGCAGAAAACGGCAACCCACTGCAGTATTCTTTCCTGGAAAATTCTCTGCACAGAGGAGCCTGGTGAGCTACAGTCCATAGGGTCACAGAGAGTTGGATGTGACTGAACGCACACACACACACAGTTTTTAAGGCTACTTGAACAGTTGATGATAAAGAGAATGTCAGTGGGATGAATACTTTGTAACTAGGAAACCCAAGAGCAAATTGAGGAACAAAAGGATAATAAGCAACATTTGCATCTGAACATATATTCTCTGCACAAAAATCACGCAGAGACCAAATTTGTCAACAGAATTCCATGAGGTCATGAATAAAAAGAAACAAACGTTATTCTACTGCTCTTGTAAAAATCCTGATGTGTGACAAGAATTTTAGTTTCCCATAGAATAAGAAAGCTTCTAAAGGTCATGCACTTGCTCATTACGTGCTGTAAAACATATACAAAATGCTGAAAAACACATGGTTCTTGCATAAGTGAAAGGCATCTATTCACCACCTTCACCCACCACCTGATAGATATCCTCAGTATTCAAGAACTGGTTGCAAACTTAGGTTGCTAACCTGGATGAAATTTTTTAAGAAGAATTTTGAAATAAGGAACTACTAAAAAAGAATATCACTATTTGCTTCTTTCATGAGTACTCACTTCCAAATTGTCTTATATTCATTTAGCACATGGTTTAATCTTGTGATCCTAATTTTTTTGTTCAGTTAGCTTATTTTAATAGAGGATGTAGGTAGAAAGAAAGTGGGACTCAATGATCTGGCACTCTATTGCTTCACTTGGTTCAAATGTTAAGATTATTGTTGAAAACTGTTAGGAAATGTATGGCAAAGGCTACTTAGGTTACTTCTTAATTTTGAACGCTTTTTTTTGGCTTGTTTTGCCGTGCTATATGGCTTGTGGGATCTTAACGCAACTAAGCAACTGAACTGAATTCCATAGCCAGGGATTAAACCTGCACCCTTGGCAGTGAGTAGAGTCCTAACTACTGGACCGCCAGGGAGTTAGGGAGTTCTACCAGGGAGTTCCAAATTTTGAACAGTCTTGAGGTGCATTTGTTAATGGTATTTGTCATTTCTTGCCAGTCAATTGCTCTTCTATTCCATTAATTTGCTGCACTCAACTTTTTCAGTTTAAGGTTTGTAAAATAGTTATAATATTTATCTTTGTGAAAGGATAATCATTCAAAAAATTTGAAACTGTTTACAGTCACTTAAGTTCAAAGCACGTTCAAAAGAATTCTATGGTGTAATTGGTTCATGAAGCACATTCTATTTAGATAGTTTTTAGCGTGGATTCCAAGAATGTGTGGGATTTTTAGCGTCATTTGGTTGAAGAAATAGTGACCGCCCCAGGGCTGCTTGGGCACAAGGGGCCTCTTTGGGTGAGTTAGTCAAAGGCACCCCTTCTGGTGCTGCTAGGGACATGGCTTGAGGGTTGTCTGAGGCTGGTTTTCAGGCCAACTCACCCCCTCAGCTTTGTGCCTTTGTACACAGAACAACCTGTAGAAGAACCCTTCGGAGTGGTCCTGATTAGCTACATTTAGAAATGGAAAAAAATTTTGGTCCTGTAAGTGTTTTCACTATTAGCTGAATTCTTATCCGAAGGATTGTCATCATTTGGGCAAACTACTCTAACCATTCAGTTCAGTTCAGTTGCTTAGTCGTGTCTGACTCTTTGCAACCCCATGGACTGCAGCACGCCAGGCCTCCTTGTCCATAACCAACTCCCAGAGCTTGCTTAAACTCATGTCCATCAAGTCAGTGATGCCATCCAACCATCTCATCCTCTGTCATCCCCTTCTCCTCCTGCTTTCAATCTTTCCCAGCATCAGGGTCTTTTCTAGTGAGTCAGTTCTTCACATCAGGTGGCCAAAGTATTGGAGTTTCAGCTTCAGCATCAGTCCTTCCAATGAATATTCAGGACTGATTTCCTTTAGGATTGACTGGTTTGATCTTGTAGTCCAAGGGACTCTCAAGAGTCTTTTCCAACACCACAGTTCAAAACCATCAATTCTTCAGCTCTCAGCTTTTTTTATAGTCCAACTCTCATATTCATACATGACTACTGGAAAAACCATAGCTTTAACTAGATGGATCTTTGTTGGCAAAGTAATGTCTCTGCTTTTTAATATGCTAAGTTAGTCATAGCTTTTCTTCCAAGGAGCAAGCGTCTTTTAATTTCCTGGCTGCAATCACCATCTGCAGTGATTTTGGAGCCCAAGAAAATAAAGTCTGTCACTGTTTCCATTGTTTCCCCATCTATTTGCCATGAAGGGATGGGACCGGTTGCCATGATCTTAGTTTTTTGAATGTTGAGTTTTAAGCCAGCTTTTTCACTCTCCTCTTTCACTTTCATCAACAGGCTCTTTAGATCTTTTTTGTTTTCTGCTATAAAGGTGGTGTCATCTGCATGTCTGAGGTTATTATTTCTCCCAGAAATCTTGATTCGAGCTTCTGCTTCTTCCAGCCTGGCATTTCGCATGATGTACTTTGCATATATGTTAAATAAGCAGGGTGAAAATGTGCAGCCTTGACGTATTCTTTTCCCAATTTGGAACCAGTCTGTTATTCCATGTCCAGTTCTAACTGTTGCTTCTTGACTTGCATACAGATTTCCCAGGAGGCAGGTAAGGTGGTCTGATGTTCCCATCTCTTGAAGAATGTTCCACAGGTTGCTGTGTTCCACATAGTCAAAGGCTTTGGCATAGTCAATAAAATGTTGATGTTCACTCTTGCCATCGCCTGTTTGACCGCTTCCAATTTACCTTGATTCATGGACCTAACGTTCCAGGTTTCTTTGCAGTATTGTTCTTTACAGCATCAGACTTTACTTCCATCACCAGTCACACCCACAAGTGGGCGTTGTTTTTGCTTTGGCTCTGTCTCGTCATTTTTTCTGGCTTTAACCATTAATATGATTTTATTTGTACTATTTTAATATCTAAGATTATTAAACTAATTGCTTGATACAAAACTTATAATCAAGAAAGTAAACTAATAGAAAGTGTCAACTTAAAAGTATAGTTTTTGTTTTCTTTTTACTTTTAATAATTTACTCTACCACTAATGAATTACGGAGTCAATTGAGAATTTTGACCCTGCTAGAGCCTTACTCACGGACATTCATCCTGTGTGACTAGAACGTGGTACTAATGAAGTTTCAGCCTCTGATTTGAACTTCTTTTGAGTGGGTGCATTTCGTTATTTTCAAAATTCATAGAAGTGCATACTTACCTTAATCATTTTTGTCAAATCCTACAGGGTAATTCAGAACCACTAATTTGGTAAGTTATGTTTAGTTTCACTTGCAACTAATTTGTTACACAAGTCTTTGTAGATAAACAGCATTGCTTAACATTCTTTTTATGGCCTGTACTATAACATAGGTCATGCTATGAAGCAATAGGTTTGTGTTTATTTATTTGATTTTGGCAAGAAATCAGAAAGTCATGCACATAAACTTTATAAAGTCATAGTAGTAAAAAATTTCAAACACCATTTTACCATAAAGTCGTTTAGGAAGATCTCAAATTCAGATCTACATAGTATGCCAAGTACTGATGAGTATAGATTTTACTGATCTGATTACATCTAATTGGATATAGAGGTCCAAACTATTAATGATCCAAGAAAGTTGCCAAGGGGATGTTATTCAAGCTACTTCCAGTGTTTCTAAAAGTCTACTAGACTAATGTATTTACCTGCAATATGATTGATAGACTAATTGAAATGTCCAGCTATTCTCACCTTGATGAAAAATATACTCAGGGACGGACATACACACATACACACACACACACACACACACACACACACACACACACACATTTTCTTCTATATATCGGAAAACAATACATGTTTTGTTCGATAGGTCAAACAAGCAAGCAAATGCAGTGAGCAGCATATACTTGGAGTGCAATGTAGGGCATAAATAATAAGGGAGTCCATTGTAGCAAAATAACTAGGAACCCCTAATCAAGTCCATGCTTTGATATATACAATGTCATACTCTTTGGTAACATAAACTGCATCTAATCAGACTACTATTTTTGCTTTAATAATGTTCAGACCTATACTAATTACATAGCTTATTTTTTAGTTATGTGCTTATTTTCTAATTAGTTTTCAGGGTATCATCTCCCTCATTTTCCCTGTGGTTCTTTGTATATGCCATGTATTAATTTGCTAAGGCTGTGGTAACAAAGAACCTCAGACTGAATGCCTTCAACAACAGAAATTTGATTCTCACAGTTCTGGAGGCCAGGAATCTAAGAGGAAAGCTTGGTTTCCTCTGAGGCCCCTGTCCTTGGCTTGCAGATGGCCACACGGTATGGCCACACGGTCTTCCCTCTATGAGTACACACCCCTGGGGTCACTGTGTGTGTCCAGATTTTTCTTATAAGGCATCTGATTGGATGAAGGTTCACTCTAACTCAATCATTTAAATCTCACATAACTTAATCATTTCTGTAAAGATCTCTCCAGACACACTCACACTATGAGGTTTTAGGGTTAAGACTTCCACATATGCATTTTGGTGAGACACTATTTAGCTCACAATATGCATTAAATCTACTTTGATCAACTTACTGAGTTACTTTAAAGAATTTCATAGTATTTACTGTGTGACATTCACATCGGTATATGTATGTTACATGTAACTGTGTGTGTGTGAGGAGAGAGAGAGAAAGATGATTCCTGCCCTTTTCTGGGAAAGGAAGACATGTACAGATTTACTTCATTTAAGCCTTCCCAGCACCTTGTTTGTATCTTTCTGTGATGCAAAATCTGCCTGCTATAGTTAGTTGTTAGACTGTAAATTTTTGAGGAGAGACATTGTGTGACTCATTTTGTTTTCTCCCTAGTACTGACCTAGTACAGAGAAGATCCTCAATAAATGTTTATTGGATTGAATTAGACCTGATATAATTTAAGGTAGAATATAATAGATACTCTAGTATTCTTGGGCTTCCCTGGTGGCTCAACTGATAAAAAATCCTTCTGCAATATGGGAGACGTGGGTTTGATCCCTGGATTGGAAAGATTCCCTGGAGAAGGGAATGGCTACCCACTCCAGTATTCTGGCCTGGAGAATTCCATGGACTGTATTCCATGGTGTTACGAAGAGTTAGATACAACAGAGTGACTTTCATGCACTCACTCATGGCAGCTGCTGCTGCTGCTAAGTCATTTCAGTCTTGTCCGACTCTGTGCGACCCCATAGACGGCAGCCCACCAGCCTCCCCCGTCCCTGGGATTCTCCAGGCAAGAACACTGGAGTGGGTTGCCATTTCCACTTCCTTCTCCAATATATGTAAGTGAAAAGTGAAAGTGAAATCACTTAGTCCTGTCCGACTCTTAGAGACTCCATGGACTGCAGACTACCAGGCTCCTCCATCCATGGGATTTTCCAGGCAAGAGTACTGGAGTGGGGTGCCATTGCCTTCTCTGCACTCATGGCAGAGATACAAACAAAATATATAATGAGGTAAAGAAGCAGAAGACAGTCATTCTGACTCAGGGAACTGAGTTTAGAGTTAGAAGCCATTCAGTTCAGTTCAGTTCAGTCACTCAGTCATGTCTGATTCTTTGCGACCACATGAACTGCAGCATGCCAGGCCTCCCTGTTCATCACCAGCTCCTGGAGTTTACCCAGACTCATCTCCATTGAGTCGGTGATGCCATCTAACCATCTCATCCTCTGTCATTCCCTTCTCCTCCTGCTCTCAGTCTTTCCCAGCATCAGGGTCTTTTCAAGAGTCAGCTCTTCACATCAGGTGGCAAAGTATTGGAGTTTCAACTTCAGCATCAGTCCTTCCAATGAACACCCAGGACTGATCTCCTTTAGGATGGACTGGTTGGATCTCCTTGCAGTCCAAGGGACTCTCAAGAGTTTTCTCCAACACCACAGTTCAAAAGCATCAATTCTTTGGCACTCAGCTTTCTTTATAGTCCAACTCTCACATCCATACATGACTACTGGAAAAACCATAGCCTTGACTAGACAGACCTTTGTTGACAAAGTAATGTCTCTCCTTTTTAGTATGCTGTCTATTTGGTCATAACTTTCCTTGCAAGGAGTAAGTGTCTTTTAATTTCCTGGCTGCATTCACCATCTGCAGTGATTTTGGAGCCCCCCAAAATTAAGTCAGCCACTGTTTCCACATCTCTTTGCCATGAAGTGATGGGACCAGATGCTATGATCTTATTGCTGTACTAAGACCTATGATCTTGTTTTCATCCAGAAAACATTCAGTTTTCTGAATGTTGAGCTTTAAGTCAACGTTTTCACTCTCCTCTTTCATTATAAGACTTCAATTTCAAGATCCAAATAAGGACAGGAAAAAACAAAGGCCATTCCTTGAAAGATAAAGGAGGAGTCCTAGGTAACAGAAAGTGCGCAGTTGATATAATGACTAATTCACAGTAGAGACCAAGGGAAAAGCAATAGTCTGGGAGATACAAACGAAGTATGTAGGTTGCACATAGAAAAATGGCTTATGTACCAAAACCAGCTATCTGAATCCTACTCTTTGGTTGTTGGGAGACATTGCAGATTTGGGGAGGAGTGAGGAGACCAGATCTTAATTTGGGGGAAGTTAGTTCAACTTCATGGGGTATAAAGGGATGAGTAAGAGGTCTAAGCTCATAGCAAGATGAACAGAAGGAGATGTGGTGGATCGAGATAAGGGATGAGAGAATATACTAGGGAATCATTAATGGAAACAGCAAAAGAGTTCAAGGATCGGATGAAGTGGGAATGGAAGCATGGATCAAATGAAACTAATCACATGAGCAGACAAGTTGATTAGAGGAGAGTGAAAGAGGGGAGGTAGATGATCTGAAGTTCTCTGATTCCAGACACGGGCAGCTGAGAGTATGATGAGGCTGAGACGGAACGTGGAACACAAGTGGAGAACTACATTTAGTAGGAGGATGAGAAGTTTGGTTATGAGGCATTTGATCTGCTTCTAAGAAGATTCATATTATTATAAGGGTCCACTTGAGAATTAGACATGTAGATTTTGAATTAAGAAGACTATACAATTTGAGAGAAGCAGATTTAGCAGTTGACTACAAAGATGAGTAATTAGAGATGAAATTGTTCAGAGAATTATAGGGAAAAGTGCTGAGCTTTAAAAACATTTAAAATAGTCTAGGTAGGCAATTAAATTCTGTGTGTGTGTGCACTTAAATAAGTGTGTAGAAAATACATGATGTAATTAATTCAGAAAAGGTTAAAAAGGAGAAACAATATATACTTTGAAAGTGTTAATACTAAATTGAGGTTTAGTCAAACCCATGGTAAAAGATGTGAAAGACAGTAGACATATCTGACTCATTTTCAAAATAAATCAGGTATTGAGTTATGCTGCATTGTACTGCAACTTGATCAATTTAGTGCTAATTAAAAGTTAAGTCTAAGGGGCTCTAGAAATCTCTTTGTTAGGCTTAAATTCCATTATATCATAAACTAAAAATGTAGGTAGAATCCTGTTTTAGTTTTATTGATGGTCTCAGACTTGAGGGTTTTTTTAAATGTGATTAATTAGTTTTTGGCTGTATTGAGTCTTTGTTGCTTTGAGTTGGTCTCCTCTGGTTTTGGCGAGCGGGAGCGTCTCTCCATTGCAGTGTGCAGGGTTCTCATTGCTGTGGAGCTCAGGCCCTAGGAGCTCCGCCTTCAGTAGTTGTAGCACACAGGCTTAGTTGCTCCACCGCGTGTGGTATCTTAACCAGACCAGGGATCGAACCTGAATGCCCTGCATTGCCAGGCAGATTCTTACCTATTGTGCCAGCAGGGGTGTCTCAGATTTAAATTTTAATTGTTAAAATATACCTGGTGATGGAGGTAGTAGAACTGTTTATTAATGCAAAGACACGGCACATGTAGTTTTTGCTAAGAAACTTTAGTCATAGCTTATCTTTTTACTTCTCTGAGCAATAACTTACTCTGCAACTAGAAACCTTCACATATAAGGGTATTATGCTTTTGAGACAGAAATCTATGAGGAGTATATTATTTTATATCAGTTCAGTTCAGTTGCTCAGTCGTGTCCGACTCTTTGCAACTCCATGGACTACAGCACACCAGGCTTCCCTGTCCTTCACCAACTCCCGGAGCTTGCTACAACTCATATCCGTTGAGTTGGTGATGCCATCCAATCATCGCATCCTCTGTCATTCACTTCTCCTCCTGCCTTCAATCTTTCCCAGCATCAGGGTCTTTTCTAATGAGTCAATTCTTCACATCAGGTGGCCAAACTATCAGAGTTTCAGGTTCAGCATCAGTCCTTCTAATGAATATTCAGGATTGATTTCCTCTAGGATTCACTGGTTTGATCTCCTTGCAGTCCAAGGACTCTCAAGAGTCTTCTCCAACACCACAGTTCAAAAGCATCAATTCTTCGGTACTCAGCCTTCTTTATGGACCAGCACACACATCCATATATGACTTCTGGAAAAACCATAGCTTTGACTAGACCGGATCTTTCTTGGCAAAGTAATGCCTCTGATTTTTAATACACTGTCTACGCTGGTTATAGCTTTTCATCCAAGGAGCAAGTGTCTTTTAATTCCTTGGCTGCAATCACCATCTGCAGTGATTTTGGAGCCCAGGAAAATGAAGTCTCTCACTGTTTCCATTGTTTCCCCATCTATTTTCCATGAAGTGATGGTACCAGATGCTATGATCTTAGTTTTTTGCATGTTGAGTTTTGAGCCAGCTTTTTCACTCTCCTCTTTCACCTTCAACAAGAGGCTCTTTAGTTCTTTTTTACTTTCTGCTATATGGGTGGTGTCATCTGGATATCTGAAGTTACTGTTACTTCTCCTGGTGATCTTGATTCCAGCCAGTGCTTCATCTAGCCCAGCATTTTGCACTCTGCACATAAGTTATGTAAGCAAGGTGACAGTACAGCCTTGATGTACTCTTTTCCCAATTTGGAACCAGTTCGTTGTTCCATGTCTGTATTTATTATTTAACATATTTCATTATAATCAGATAAGCTAAGCTTTTTGTTACGATCCTACTGATACATGCAGGATTGTAGAAACGGTCTCTTTTTTTTTTCAGAACCACAGAATAGCTGCTGCATACAATATAGCAGGGGGTTTCCTGAAGTGCAGTTTGACCTGGGTCTTCATTGATTATCCTCACTCTTCAGTGAAGAGTTACCCTGACTTGTGGAGCTTGTCTGCCTTAGAACACACATCTAGGAGACACTTCAACTTTCTGAGTTATCATTTACTTATTTATAAAATGGAGATTATAATAATGATAGTCTCCTTAAGGAATGGCTTTGAAAATCAGATGTGTTCATGCACAAGAAAGATGATGTCTTGTTACAGGGGAACATTGAGTGTTGGAATTAATTAATGCTGTATGATACTTGAATTTAGTTGATGCTTTGAAATTTAAATGATGATACTTGCTATTTTCTTTTGCATTAGAGTGCCCCAAGTTTCTGTTTCTTAAAATCCTGTTCTGTCTCTTACTCTGTGATGACTTTTTTAAGCTAATGAACTAGTATTTCTGAGTTTTCTCAATTCATGTTAAACAGTATTGGAAGGATTGACAAAAGCATCAATTCTTCGGTACTCAGCCTTCTTTATGGACCAGCACACACATCCATATATGACTTCTGGAAAAACCATAGCTTTGACTAGACCGGATCTTTCTTGGCAAAGTAATGCCTCTGATTTTTAATACACTGTCTACGCTGGTTATAGCTTTTCATCCAAGGAGCAAGTGTCTTTTAATTCCTTGGCTGCAATCACCATCTGCAGTGATTTTGGAGCCCAGGAAAATGAAGTCTCTCACTGTTTCCATTGTTTCCCCATCTATTTTCCATGAAGTGATGGTACCAGATGCTATGATCTTAGTTTTTTGCATGTTGAGTTTTGAGCCAGCTTTTTCACTCTCCTCTTTCACCTTCAACAAGAGGCTCTTTAGTTCTTTTTTACTTTCTGCTATATGGGTGGTGTCATCTGGATATCTGAAGTTACTGTTACTTCTCCTGGTGATCTTGATTCCAGCCAGTGCTTCATCTAGCCCAGCATTTTGCACTCTGCACATAAGTTATGTAAGCAGGGTGACAGTACAGCCTTGATGTACTCTTTTCCCAATTTGGAACCAGTTCGTTGTTCCATGTCTGTATTTATTATTTAACATATTTCATTATAATCAGATAAGCTAAGCTTTTTGTTACGATCCTACTGATACATGCAGGATTGTAGAAACGGTCTCTTTTTTTTTTCAGAACCACAGAATAGCTGCTGCATACAATATAGCAGGGGGTTTCCTGAAGTGCAGTTTGACCTGGGTCTTCATTGATTATCCTCACTCTTCAGTGAAGAGTTACCCTGACTTGTGGAGCTTGTCTGCCTTAGAACACACATCTAGGAGACACTTCAACTTTCTGAGTTATCATTTACTTATTTATAAAATGGAGATTATAATAATGATAGTCTCCTTAAGGAATGGCTTTGAAAATCAGATGTGTTCATGCACAAGAAAGATGATGTCTTGTTACAGGGGAACATTGAGTGTTGGAATTAATTAATGCTGTATGATACTGAATTTAGTTGATGCTTTGAAATTTAAATGATGATACTTGCTATTTTCTTTTGCATTAGAGTGCCCCAAGTTTCTGTTTCTTAAAATCCTGTTCTGTCTCTTACTCTGTGATGACTTTTTTAAGCTAATGAACTAGTATTTCTGAGTTTTCTCAATTCATGTTAAACAGTATTGGAAGGATTGGAGGAATGGTTTATTTATTTATTTATTTATTTAATTTATCCATAATTGTTTATTGAAGCTTCTTTTTTTAAATATAAATTTATTTATTTTAACTAGAGGCTAATTACTTTACAATATTGTATTGGTTTTGCCATACATCAACATGAATCCACCATGGTGTACATGTGTTCCCCATCCTGAACCCCCCTCCACCTCCCTCCTCATACCATCCCTCTAGGTCATCGCAGTGCACCAGCCCCAAGCATCCTGTATCACGCATCAAACCTGGACTGGCGATTCATTTCGCATATGATATTATACATGTTTGAATGCCATTCTCCCAAATCATCTCACCCTCTCCCTCTCCCACAGAGTCCAAAAGACTGTTCTATACATCTGTGTCTCTTTTGCTGTCTCACATACAGGGTTATCATTACCATCTTTCTAAATTCCACATATATGCGTTAGTATACTGTATTGGTGTTTTGCTTTCTGGCTTACTTCACTCTGTATAATAGGCTCCATTTTCATCCACCTCATTAGAACTGATTCAATGTATTCTTTTTAATGGCTGAGTAATTGATGCTTTGAACTGTAATGTTGGAGAAGACTGTTGAGAGTCCCTTGGACGGCAAGGAGATCCAACCAGTCCATTCTGAAGGAGATCAACCCTGTGATTTCTTTGGAAGGAATGATGCTAAAGCTGAAACTCCAGTACTTGGCCATCTCATGTGAAGAGTTGACTCACTGGAAAAGACTGATGCTAGGAGGGATTGGGGGCAGGAGGAGAAGGGGATGACTGAGGATGAGATGGCTGGATAGCATCACTGAGTGATGCTGAGTTCACTGAGTGAACTGAGGGAGTTGATGATGGACAGGGAGGTGTGGCGGGCTGCGATTCTTGGGATCTCAAAGAGTCAGACATGACTGAGCCACTGAACTGAACTGAACTGAACTGAACTGAATACTCCATTGTGTATATGTACCACAGCTTTCTTATCCATTCATCTGCTGATGGACATCTAGGTTGCTTCCATGTCTTGGCTATTATAAACAGTGCTGTGATAAACATTGGGGTACACATGTCTCTTTCAATTCTGGTTTCCTCTGTGTGTATGCCCTAAGGAATCTCCACACTGTTCTCCATAGTGGCTGTACTAGTTTGCTTTCCCACCAACAGTGTAAGAGGGTTTCCATTTCTCCACATCGTCTCCAACATTTATTGCTTGTAGGCTTTTGGATAGCAGCCATTCTGACTGGTGCAAATTGATACCTCATTGTGGTTTTGATTTGCATTTCTCTGATAATGAGTGATGTTGAGCATCTTTTCATGTGTTTGTTAGCCATCCGTATGTCTTCTTTGGAGAAATGTCTATTTATTTCTTTGGCCCATTTTTTGATTGGGTTGTTTATTTTTCTGAAATTGAGCTGTAGGAGTTGCTTGTATATTTTTGAGATTTATTCTTTGTCAGTTGCTTCATTTGCTATTATTTTCTTCCATTCTGAACACTGTCTTTTCACCTTGCTTATAGTTTCCTTTGTTGTGCAGAAGCTTTTATTTTTAATTAGGTCCCATTTGTTTATTTTTGTCCTTTTCCCAATATTCTGGGAGGTTGGTCATAGAAGATCCTGCTGTGATTTATGTCAGAGAGTATTTTGCCTATGTTCTCCTCTAGGAGTTTTATAGTTTCTGGTCTTACATTTAGGTCTTTAATCCATTTTGAGTTTATTTTTGTGTATGGTGTTAGAAAGTGTTCTAGTTTCATTCTTTTACAAGTAGTTGACCAGTTTTCCCAGTACCACTTGTTAAAGAGATTGTCTTTTCTCCATTGTATATTCTTGCCTCCTTTGTCGAAGGTAAGGTGTCCATATGTGTGTGGATTTATCTCTGGGCTTTCTATTTTGTTCCATTGATCTATATTTCTGTTTTTGTGCCAGTACCATACTGTCTTGATGACTGTGGCTTTGCAGTAGAACCTGAAGTCAAGCAGGTTGAGTCCTCCAGTTCCATTCTTCTTTCTCAAGATTGGGGGAATGGTTTAAGAGGATAAAATAATTACCAAAGTTCACTTAAAATAGTATAGAGTTTTGAAAATATAACACTTGACTTTTATAGTGGAAAGTTGCCAAAACTTTAGAGGTTTATGACTTAATCACAGTTAAGACTTAATCTGTCCAAGATGGAGTTTCACAATCTATATTTTGTATTTCTCTTCTTCCTTGCAAGGCTTTTAAAAGATTGTAACTCACTCACTCTATTTTCAGAATAATATATCAGTACTTCATGTTCTAAAATCCTTCCAGGATAGGAATCTCTCCAGGTAGAGGAAGTATTTAACTATAAATAGTAGATGTATTCATTCCCCTCCAAGTATGTGGATTTTGGCAAAAGTGCACTTGTTATTAAAAGTTGTATTATGGTAGATCCTTGATATGTGACTTTTAGCATACTGCTTTGTAAGTGGTTAGGGAAAAAATAAAGTTGACTTAAATACATGGGGGGTGAATTAAAAACAACATTTAATTAGAGTTAAAAAAAAGTTAAAAAATTACTACATAGTGAGTCCCCTTGGCATTTAGACTGGCAGAGTAAATGTTTCTTGCTTTGAAAACCAAATAATTCAGTTGGCTTTAGCATAGTGCCAAGAAAGTTGAGATTGTGAACTTAGCTCAAGTCAGCCAGTTAGCTTCATAACAGACACTTTTTCAAGAGCCCATCATTATTTTCAGCAGGAACCAGCTAATATATGAAGACAGATTAGCAAAATTCTTCCTCCCCTTCTTTCTTGGGAAACAATGTAGCATACTATAAAGAGGTCACAGTTTTCATCTTTGTACATGAGAGCATATTTTTCAGTATGTAAATTATAACATTTCCCACTGGAAGCTTAAATGTCCACTTGAAACATTTTTTAAGGTTCTCTAACAGCCTTGAATCTAGAAAAAGTTGGACTTCAGGTGGAATTAAATTCTACATAATTTAATTTATTGTGTATAGCTAAGATTATTTTATTCATTGTTAATCACAAGGTCTTGTCTGACTCTTTGTGACCCCATGGACTGTAGCCTACCAGGCTCCTCTGTCCAAGGGATTTTCCAGGCAGGAATACTGGAATTGGTTGCCATTTCCTTCTTCGGGGAATCTTCCTGACCCAGGGACTGAATTCGTGTCTCCTGCACTGGCAGGCAGATTCTTTGCCACTGAGCCACCGGGGAAAATTATAAGACTAAATTGTAGAACTTAATTAAATACATACATTGTTTAAAATGTACAAGTTGATAAAATTGATAGATTGATTAAAATGTAAACTCCATTTAGGTAGAATTAACTCAGAGCATCCCCAGTGCACTGTCACTAGAGAAGATTTAATGTTGCCCCAGAGGAAATGTTTGTCTCTGAATGACGTGTCTTTATTTCGGCCATTAATCTGAAAGTAATAGGTTTCTCCCTGGAAAACAATATTAGCCCTCTTTCCTTCTTAGGGAACTATAAAGTATTCTTTTCTTTGGCACAGAGAGTAGTTGCCTCACTCAGAGCTCAGAATGCCATGTAAACAGAGGAAGAGGCTACATCTGGGTTGGCATGGAAAGCATACGGCTGATATTTTGCAAAGCTTGTTAGGGAAACATCAGTGTACTTAAAGTGGCTGAGTACACAGCTTGAAGTTAGACGTTTCTGCATCTGAATTCCAGTTCACCATCTCCTATCTGTGTGACTTCAAAGCCTCAGTTTCTTCAACTGTACAGTGGAAGTAAAAATATTTACCTTGCAATGTTCTATAGATATGTATGAGATAATAAATGCAATACATATAAGAAAATGATTAGCAGGTTTTGAGTAGTCATGATGAGTAAATATTATTAGAATGTAATTATCTCATACTTGAACTTTCAGCCTGTGAAAAATTAGACTGAAAATAAAGATTCTTGCTCCTAATAAACCAATGATCCATGATAGAATAGGATGGCACAAAAATAGTGAAATATTCATTAAAGAGAAAGGAGATGCTAAAAAGGAGAACTCCAGACCAGACAGAGGCTTTCCATCAGCTGTACTAAAGTGTTTATCAGTTCCACTGTGAGAAAACTGTGAAAGTTTATTCAGAGCCTCATATTTAGCCATGGAATGCTTATCAGAAATATTATGCATGGAGACGATTTATTTATCGAATACATTCTAAGATTTAGTAATATCTCTATACATATTCACAGGCATCTTATTCAGACTAGGAGTTATTCATTCTTGTATTCTCAAAGTTTTCATTATTTCATTAAGTGCCACTTTTTTTTTTTAAAAGAACATTTTGTTTTTATTTCCAGTATACTGGGAGGTGGATCATAGAGTATCCTGCTGTGATTTATGTCAGAGAGTGCTTTGCCTATGTTCTCCTCTAGGAGTTTTATAGTTTCTGGTCTTACATTTAGATCTTTAATCCATTTTGAGTTTATTTTTGTGTGTGGTATTAGAAAGTGTTCTAGTTTCATTCTTTTACAAGTGGTTGACCAGTTTTCCCAGCACCACTTGTTAAAGAGATTGTCTTTTCTCCATTGTATATTCTTGCCTCCTTTGTCGAAGGTAAGGTGTCCATAGGTGTGTGGATTTATCTCTGGGCTTTCTATTTTGTTCCATTGATCTATATTTCTGTCTTTGTGCCAGTACCATACTGTCTTGATGACTGTGGCTTTTAGTAGAGCCTGAAGTCAGGCAAGTTGATTCCTCCAGTTCCATTCTTATTTCTCAAGATTGCTTTGGCTATTCGAGGTTCTTTGTATTTCCATACAAATTGTGAAATTATTTGTTCTAGCTCTGTGAAAAATACTGCTGGTAGCTTGATAGGGATTGCATTGAATCTGTAGATTGCTTTGTGTAGTATACTCATTTTCACTATATTGACTCTTG
>SJYC01014553.1:0-14771 GCA_006408675.1 Madoqua kirkii
ACCTTCAGATATTGCCCTTTCTGTATTTTAAAAAAAATTCCTTTATGAGTGACCAACTGTTTCTTGAACAGCTTTGTCATTACCTTTTCATTAGCAAGAAAGTGGAAATGAAAACATTTGATGAAAGGGTTGTATGAAAGTAATGTATAATACTCTCTACTTACAACTTCCCACAAATTCCATTTAAAGATAAAATGCATGATCATAAAGGAAAGATAACCTAGAGCCTATTATACACAGTGAAGTAGGTTAGAAAGACAAATATTGTATAATAATTCATGTGTATGGAATCTAAAAAGATGGTACTGATGATTATATTTGCAGGGTAACAATGGAGATGCAGACATAGAAAACAGACTTGTGGACACAGTGCAGGAAGGAAAGAGTGTGATGAGTCGAGAGAATAGCTTGGAAGCATATACATTACCATATGTAAAATAAATAGCAAGTGGGAATTTGCTGTGTGACACCGGGAGCTCAATCCAGTGCTCTGTGCCAACAGAGAGGGGTAGGATGGGTAAGGAGATTGGGGGAGGTTTAGGAGGGAGTGGACATGTGTACACCTGTGGCTGATTCATGGTGATGTATGGCAGAAACCAACACGGAGTTATAAAGCAATTATCTTCCAAAAAAAATTTTTTAAGATAAATGTGACATTAATTAAGAAAAAATGATAGAAGTCAGATTCACTTATTTGAAATTGATGTATTATTTAACCAATATTTTATTAGTCTAGCAATCTTTTATCCTGAGATTATGGAATTGCTTTAAATTTATACCATTTAAAGAACAAAAACCAGTTATCCCACTTTCATAATGGTCCTTGTAGAATTAATATTTCCCTGAGTCTCAATTTGTTAAAAATTTTCAGAGCAAGTTAAGCACACACCAACTGTTGGTTTTCGTTAGTCATATCCATACTAGTCATACAAAATTTGGGCTCCTCATAGGGTACATTACAGTCAAAAGAATTGTTCTTTTCTCCCTACCTTTGCATATTATTACTTGAAAAACTTTGACATTGTATTTTGTGTTATTTTTACTCTTTTCATTTGTCAGGTGGCCTTCGCCTAAGTGGACTGATTGATTCCATACTTCATTTTTATGATTGTCAGAATATCATTTTGTTAAAGGAGATCTCATTTTTATTGCCTGCTTCCAACAAATAAAGTAGTTGCAAATGTGTTATATGCAAACTCTAGATGCTAATAAAGTTCATTTTCTACAAGAAGGGGAAGCACACACGATAAGTCATTTCTTACGAGAGCATGACCAGCATACTCAAGCAAGGGAGGAGAATGCTGCAAGGCAAATCATTTCATTCCAGGAAACCCAGAGAGCTCCAGCTCAAACTACAAGCAAAGGTTATGAAAAGACAGCTATATTTCAAACAAGTAATTTTCTTCTCTTCCCTTTTCAGTCTCCATTACTTAATAAGGCTGCTTTTCTTGATCTGTTTTTTTAATACTTTATTCTATTTTACAATACTGTATTGGTTTTGCCATACATTGACATGAATCAGCCACAGGTGTACACGATCTCCCAATGCTGAAGCCTCCTCCCACCTCCCACCCCACACCATCTCCCCGGATCATCCCGTACACCCCCAAGCATCCTGTATCCTGTATTGAACATAGACTGGTGCTTCATTTCTTATATGATAGTATACATGTTTCAGTGCCATTCTCCCAAATCATCCCACCCTCTCCCTCTCCCTCAGAGGCCAAAAGTCTGTTCTATACCTCTGTGTCTCTTATGTTGTCTCACTTACAGGGTCATCATTACTATATCATTACTATATAAATTCCATATATGTGTGTCAGTATATTGTATTGGTGTTTTTCTTTCTGGCTTACTTCACTCTGCACAATTGGCTCCAGTTTCATCCATCTCATTAGAACTGAGTCAAATTTATTCTTTTTAAGGGCTGAGTAATACTCCATTGTGTATATGTACCACAGCTTTCTTATCCCTATAGTATTAACCAGGGCTTTGCTGGGACTCAGACATTAAAGAATCCACCTGCAATGCAGTAGACCTAGGTTCCATCCCTGGGTTGGGAAGATCCCATGGAGGGTGCTATGACAGCCCACTCCAGTATTCCTGCCTGGAGAATCTCCACACACAAAGGAGCTTCATGGACCTCTCCATGGGATCTCAAGGAGTCAGACACAACTGAGCAACTAAGCACAGCACATAGTATTAACCTTAGAAGAACTACAAGCAAAATGTTCTGATTTTCATGTGAAGTCTGCAAAACATCATTTTATTTTGTCACCAAACAGATGTCTACCATGTATATTTAAATCCAGAGAATTTTGTGGAAAATATATTTTAACATGTCCTTACGTAGGTTTTTTGGACTTCCCTGGTAGCTCAGACGGTAAAAGCGTCTACCTACAGTGTGGGAGACCTGGGTTTGATCCCTGGGTCAGGAATATCCTCTGGAGAAGAAAATGGCAACCCACTCCAGTACTCTTGCCTGGAAAATCCCATGGATTCTATATATATGTGTTAGTATACTGTATTGGTGTTTTTTCTTTCTGGCTTACTTCACTCTGTATAATCGGCTCCAGTTTCATCCACCTCATTAGAACTGATTCAAATGTATTCTTTTTAATGGCTGAGTAATACTCCATTGTGTATATGTACCACTGCTTTCTGATCCATTCATCTGCTGATAGACATCCAGGTTGCTTCCACATCCTGGCTATTATAAACAGTGCTGCGATGAACATTGGGGTACATGTGTCTCTTTCAATTCTAGTTTCCTTGGTGTGTATGCCCAGCAGTGGAATTGCTGGGTCATAAGGCAGTTCTATTTTCAGTTTTTTAAGGAATCTCCACACTGTTCTCCATAGTGGCTGTACTAGTTTGCATTCCCATCAACAGCGTAAGAGGATTCCCTTTTCTCCACATCCTCTCCAGCATTTACTGCTTGTAGACTTTTGGATCACAGCCATTCTGACTGGCTTGTTCATTTTTAGTATAAAGAAATGCAACTGAGTTTTGCATGTTGATTTTGTGTCTTGAAACTTTGCTGAATTTGTTTATTAGTTCTAGCAGTTTTTTGTGGAATCTTTAGGTTTTTCTTGAGGACTTCCCTGGTGGCTCAGATGGTAAAGTGTCTGCCTACAGTGCAGGAGACCCAGGTTCGATCCTTGGGTCAGGAAGATCTCCTGGAGAAGGAAATGGCAACCCACCCCAGTATTCTTGCCTGGAAAATCCCATGGATGGAGAAGCCTGGTAGGCTACAGTCCTTGGGGTCACAAGAGTAGGACACGACTTCATTTTCACTTTCATTTTAGGTTTTTCTATGTATATAATCACGTCATCTGTGTATGGAGATACATTTATTTCTTCCTTTCCAATTTGGATGCCTTTTATTTTTTTCAGAAGGCCTGTTCTTAAATTGAACTGAAATATGTTTTCTTGTAGCTTTCCCTGTTTTTCTTTACAGCAGCTTTAGAGCTACAGAATAATTGTGATGAGAGTAGAGAGTCCCCATATAGTGAACACCCAGTTTCACCTGTTATTAATATCTTCCATGACTGTGGCACATTTGTCATAATTAACAAACCAATGTTACTACATTATTATTAACTAAAGTCAATATTTGTATTTTCTTAGTATCCTCATATCCTTTTTCTGTTCCAGTATCCCATTCAGGATACCACATTACATTTAGTCATCATGTCTCCTTTGTTCCTCTTGACTGTGACAACTTCTCACACTTCCCTTAACAGTTTTTTAAAAATTATTTATTTATTTTAGTTGGAGGATAATTACAATACTGTGATGGCTTTTGCCTATGCATCAGTATGAATCTGCCATAGGTATACATTGTCCCCTCCATCCTGAACCCCCCTCACTTCCCTCCTCACTCCTTTTGGACTCAGTAGGAGAAGGAAAGCATGGGATTATTTGAGAGAATAGCTCTGAAACATGTACATTACCATATGTAAAACAGATGAACAGTGCGAGTTTGATGTATGATGCAGGGAAACCAAAGCTAGTGCTCCTTTAACAGTTTTGAATATTTGTGGTTATGTATTCTGTAGAATGTCCCTCAGTTGGGATTTGTCTGATGTTTTTATCATAGTTAGATTGGGATACTGAGTTTTTAAGAGGAAAACCACAGAGGTAAAATACTGTTCTCATCACATCATATCAACATACTATCAACATGATTTATCACTGCTGATGCTGTGACCATGATTACCTGGCCGAGGCAGTGTTTGTTAGGTTTCTCCAGAGTCAGTTTACTTTTTCCTTATTTCCATTATGTACTGTTAGAAGGAATTACTTTGGGCAGTCTACACTTTAAGACTGGGGCATTATGCACCACTTCCATGAGGATGGAGTGTCTACATAAATTATTTGAAATTTTTATGCACTGGAGATGTGCTATTTTCTCTCATTTATTTATTAATTTATTTATTCAGTCACTTATTTGTATCAGTATTGGCTCATGAATATTTATTTTAAACTTTGGATTATAATCCAATACTACTTTATTTGTTTCTCAAATTGTTCCAGCTTTGTCCATTGGGAGCTTTTTCAGTTGACTCCTGTGCCCCTTTGACATATTGCCATCATGTGAGTTATTTTTTTTTTCATTTTGAGCCTGGTTGATTTTTGGTCTGCCTTCCGCTATGAAAAAACTTAATCTCTCTTGTGTGTGATAGGCCTTTAGATTTTTAAAAAGTCATCATTAGCTCCTGTAGTCTGCTCCAGACTAAACATTTCCCACGCATTCCTTCAGACATTCTTCATGTGGCAGATTTATTGACTCCTTTCTCTCCTAGTTGCTTTCTTCTGGAAACATTCCATTTTGTCAGTTACTTGAACTACCTCCTCCCACTCCTCTTACCCTTCAAAACTTGGCATTATAAAATTTGAGAGAAGGAGTTCCCTTGAGGCCCAGTGGTTAGGCCTCCATGCTTTCACTTCCATGGCCACAAGTTCAATCCCTTGTCAGGAAACTGAGATTTCAGCTTGGCAAAATATATATATATGTGTGTGTGTGTATAAGAAAAAAAAAAACTTTTAGAGAAATCAAAAGTAGTTCCACTTCTGGAATCTATTTGTGATACTACATAGTACACAGACTTTATCACTGAAGGAATAAATGACCCTGTGTAAGAGTGAAGACCCTTAGGGGAAATATAATGCTTCTGCTTTGAGCACAGCTTAATATTTTTTGAAGTCATTTAGAAAGTAGTTTCTTTGACCCTTCTAATCCCTTTGTGAAGCAGGTAGGGCATGTAGTGGTATACCCAGAAAAGAAAGTCTCAAAGAGAGGGAGCCTTGTCCAAAGTTGCCATATGAGTTAGACCCAGTTCTCTTGACTCTTACTCCAGTAACCTTTATGTTGGTTTAAATTTTGACTATGTAGTCTAACATTTGTTTGTCAGACCTTCATCTTTAATCAGAATTGTCTGTACATTTTCATATGGGCTGAAGTTAACTTATTGATATAAAATGAAATATGAAAACTAAGTCTGAAAGGTGAACGTTTATAAAATACTTAAAAAAAAATCATTTTTGTCTGCTGCTGCTGCTGCTGCTGCTAAGTCGCTTCAGTCGTGTCCGACTCTGTGTGACCCCAGAGATGGCAGCTCACCAGGCTCCCCCGTCCCTCGGATTCTCCAGGCAAGAACACTGGAGTGAGTTGCTATTTCCTTCTCCAATGCATGAAAGTGAAAAGTGAAAGTGAAGTTGCTAGTACATGTCAATTGTCTGCTAGTACATGTCAATTAAGTGGTCAAGTCAAAACCTGGAAAGCATATGGTTAGTTTGGGAATAGAAGTGTGAACAGAACAAAAATGAATGTTTTCTAATTGCCCTTGCTTGCTGCAGATATTAGGCAGCTAGCTTTGTCTCTTTTTCACCCACTATCAAATTCTAATGGAAAGGTGCTGAGGTGCAGCTAATCCCAAATAGTATATAACCCCCAAATAATTTATACAGCAATATTTTGTCACACATGCACACTCCAGTGCCCAGTTCCTGTTCTTCTATTTTGAGGGTTTCAGAGATTGTTCTGGGAGACTTGGCAAAAGGCACCAACTTTTATTCCTAGGATATCTCTGTTCATTCATGAACAAGGCAAGAAGATATTAATAGTAAGTCTTGTCATGCAGGCTAGGACTGATGTGGAGAAAAAAGAAAGCAAGAACACTTTTGTATGTTTCTTCCTGATCACTCCCTTAATCTTAAAATCGTTTGTACAAACCAGAAATGGTGCTTTTTACAGAGTATTTCAGATCACAACTCTCCAGAATCAACTTGCCATGCCCAAAGAGCCTGCTGCCGAGTTGAAGAGTTAGCTAACTGTCTGCAGCGCCACCTAATGGCCATGATGGGCTGAAGAAAGTTGTTCCGTCGCTAAGTTGTCAAACTGCTATCCTGTGAAATGTAGCACACCAGACTCCTGTGTCCTCCACTATCTCCCACAGTTTGCTCAAATTCATGTCCACCGAGTCAGTGATGCTATCTAACCATTTTATCCTCTGCCACCCCTTCTTTTGCCTTCAGTCTTTCCCAGCATCAGGGTCTTTTCCAATGAATCAGTTCTTCACATCAGGTGGTATTGGAGCTTCAGCTTCAGCATCAGTCCTTCTCAGGCTGAAATCAATTCAAGGTTAGGATTGACTGGTTTGATCTCCTTGCAATCCAGGAGACTCTCAAGAGTTCTCCAGCACCACAGTTTGAAAGTGTAATTTCTTCATGGTCCAACTCTCACATCCGTACATGAATACTGGAAAAACCATAGCTTTGACTATATGGACATTTGTCAGCGAAGCGATGTCTTGGCTTTTTAAGACACTGTCTAGCTTTGTCATAGCTTTCCTTCCAAGGAGCAAGCGTCTTTTAATTTCATGGCTGCAGTCACCATCCTCAGTTATTTTGGAGACTAAGGAAAGAAAATCTGTCACTGCTTCCACTTTTCCCCCTTCTATTTGCCATGAAATGATGGGATCAGATGCCATCATCCTAGGTTTTTGAATGTTGAATTTCAAGCCTCCTATTTTACTCTCTTTCACCTTCATCTAGAGACCCTTCAGTATCAGTTATTTTGGAGACTAAGGAAGAAAATCTGTCACTGCTTCCACTTTTCCCCCTTCTATTTGCCATGAAATGATGGGATCAGATGCCATCATCCTAGGTTTTTGAATGTTGAATTTCAAGCCTCCTATTTTACTCTCTTTCACCTTCATCTAGAGACCCTTCAGTTTCTCTAGTTTCTCTTCACTTTCTGCCATTAAAGTGGTATCTAATATCTGAGGTTGTTGATATTTCTCCTGGTACTCTCTTCTCAATTTTGAACCAGTCAGTTTTTCCATGTCCAGTTCTAGCTGTTGCTTTTTGACCTGCATATAGGTTTTTTTCAGGAGACAGGTAAGGTGGTCTGGTTTTCCCATCTCTTTAAGAAATTTCCACAGTTTGTTGTGATCCACACAGTCCAAGGCTTTAGTATAGTCAGTGAAGTGGAAGCAGATGATTTTCTAGAACTCCCTTGTTTTCTCAAATGTTGGCAATTTGATCTCTGTTTCCTCTGCCTTTTCTAAACCTAGCTTGTACATCTGATTCTTGGTTCATATACTGCTGAAGCCTAGCTTGAAGGATTTCAAGTGTAACCTTGCTAGCATGTGAAATGAGCACAATTGTGTGGTAGTTTGAACATTCTTTGGCACTGCCTTTCTTTGGGATTGGAATTAAAACTGATCTTTCCAGTCCTGTGGCCACTGCTGAGTTTTCCAAATTGGCTAGCATATTGAGTGAAACACTTTGACAGCATCATCTTTTAGGATTTGAAATAGCTCAGCTGGGATTCTATCACCTCCACTCACTTTTTTCATAGTAATGCTTCCTAAGGGCTTCCCTGATAGCTCAGTTGGTAAAGAATCTGCTTGCAATGCCAGAGACCCCAGTTTGATTTCTGGTTTGGGAAAATCTGCTGGAGAAGGGATAGGCTACCCACTCCAGTAATCTTGGGCTTACCTTATGGCTCAGCTGGTAAAGAATCCACCCGCAATGCAGGAGACCTGGGTTAGATCCCTGGGTTGGGAAGATCCCCTGGAAAAGGGAAAGGCTACCCACTCTAGTATTCTGGCCTGGAGAATACAGTCCATGGTGTTGCAAAGAGTCAGACATGACTGAGTGACTTTCACTTTCACTTTCAAGGCCCACTTGACTTCATACTTTAAGATGTTTGGCTGTAGGTGACATAATGGTTATCTAGGTCATTCAGACCTTTCTTGTATAGTTCTGTGTGTTCTTGCCACCTCTTCTTAATCTTTTCTGTTTCTGTTAGGTCCTTACTGTTTCTGTCCCTTATCATGACCATCCTTGCATGAAATATTCCCTTGGTATCTCCAATTTTATTGAAGAGATATCTAGTCTTTTCCTTCTGTTGTTTTCCTCTACTTGTTTACATTGTTCATTTAAGAAGGTCTTCTTTTCTCTTCCTGCTATTCTCTGGAACTCTGGAGTCAGTTGGGTATATCTTTCCCTTTCTCCCTTGCTTTTTGCTTCTCTTCTTTCCTCAAGTATTTGTGAAGCCTCCTCAGATAACCTGTTTGCCTTCTCGCTTTTCTTTTTCTTTGAGTTGATTTTGGTCACTGCCTCCTGTACAATGTTATGAACCTCTATCCATAGTTCTTCAGGTACTCTGTCTACCAGATCTAATCCATTGAATCTATTCACCACCTCCACTGTATAATCATAAAAAATTTTATTTGGGCTTCCCAGGTGGTGCTAGTTGTAAAGAACCTGCCTGCCAATGCAGGAGACATAGGAGACATGGTTTTGATCCTTGGGTCAGGAAGATCCCCTGCAGAAGGAAATGGCAACCTGCTCCAGTATTCTTGCCTGGGAAATCCCATGGATAGAAGGGCCTGGCAGGCTAAAATCTATGGAGTCGCAAAGAGTTGGACACAACTTAGCACCTAAACATACCTGAATGCTCTAGTGGTTTTCCCTACTTTCTTAATTTAAGCCTGAATTTTGCAGTAAGGAGTATTTGAAAGGAGGTGTTTTAGGTTTGGCTGGCAAATGAGAAAGGCTGAGTTTCAGGACTGAGGGAGGGTGAGTACCTAGAGAAGGAGGAGGGTAGCAAAGAGACTGAGAACTAGACTTTTCAACTCTGGTGATAAAGGATGGGGCAGGGAGTAAGTGGGTTTAGACACAAATACCTACTCCAAGTGTAGAGAGGTTGGTGAGAAAGTTCTCTTAGCTTTAATATTTTGTGGATCTCTGAGATGGAGGGATGATGGAGGAACCTGGAAGCATGACTGAGTAGTTGAATCAGCTATAGTAAAAGGGGAGATGGGACTGGCTTTTAATTATTTGAACCTATGAACTTTACTACTTTGCTGTCTGCAAGAGGTTCTGAGGTGAACTGAGTGAGGATTATGAATTCTGCTGATCCCTTTTACTTAAAGAAAAGCTAAGTCTTTTGGAAACTTGAACTTTAAAAATTCTCTTTTTCCACCCAAAGTATTAGTCAGTGTAAATGCAGTCAATATGCTCCTTCCCTAGATAAGGGTATCTAAGTTCATGATAGAGCCAGGTAATGACTCCAGGTCCACATGGCCCTAACTGACCCTGGTGACTGGGCAACTTTGAATAAATGTGGGGGATATGAATTTTTGCAAAGGGTCTGATGAACCTAAGTTAAGACTTAGAGGAAAAGCTTCCACACCATCCATAGATGTTATCTGATTATGTGTACATGGGTGCTGGATACATTTAAAATCTTCCAACTTGTCTCAACCCAGTGTTCCCACTTCCATCTTGGGTGCCATATCTCCTCATTCTCTTGTCTCTTCTCTCTCCCACGTTTGTTGAATGCACAAGCTTAAGTGTAATAATGTTGCTACATAGAACAAAATGGCTTGCTTAGCTGTGACTTTAAGGCCACACATAAGATAGTCTGTGTAAGTCTTAGCTCCTTCATTAGATGAGTGCTTTAAGTCTTTAAAAAAAATGTGCATCAGTATACCTGTGGCGGATTCATGTTGATGTATGGCAAAACCAATACAATATTGTAAAGTAATTAACCTCCAATTAAAACAAATAAATTTATATTTTAAAAAATGTGAGGATGAGAAAAGAAAACTTTTAGATTATTATTCTGCCATTTGTTTTGCAGCCTAAGGATTTAGAACTCAATGACAAAGATAGATACTAAACTTTTAAAAAAGCCGAGTCCTTTTATTTGGACTCTTGTTTCTTCATCCTTCCACTGTCCACTGTCACTTCTCCCAAAATAAATATACATGTGTATTAATGTTGTTGTTAGTCACTCAGCCATATCCAACTCTGCGACCCCTTGAACTATAGCCTGCCAGGCTCCTCTGTCCATGTAATTTTCCAGGCAAGAATACTGGAATGGGTTGACATTCCCTTCTCCAGGAGATCTTCCCAACCTAAGGATTGAACCTGGGTCACCTGCATTGCAAGCAGATTCTTTACTGGCTGAGCCACCAGGGAAGCTGTATATATATATATATATGTATAAATATGTGTACATATATGTATTATATTTCTGATTCCAACAGAAGAGCAGTGCCAGGCTTAGACATGTAGAGGAAAAACAGAAAAATGTAGAAGCAAAAATCAGTCCACTTTCTAAATCACCATATATAAAAAATTATTTTATAATAAAATAAATACTATATATTCTCTCCTCTTCCCTCTCCTCTTCTACCCCTCCTCAGCAAATCTGGTGGACAGAGTAGTCTGACACCTCACAAATCCTCTAATTCTAAAAAAGAAGCTAAATTCTGTCTCTGACATTCCATTTCCCCTAGGATTTTGGTTAGGTATAAATTCTCCTGTGCTTGCTTTGAAACATGCCTCAGGATCTTAGTGAGATGGCAGGCAGATGGGGTATTAATTCAGGGTGATGTTTCTCACTTCATGTGCCCATGCAACATTTATTGTCATTAAAGTAGTGTCATTCAAATGAGGTGGCTGATGTTGGAAAATAAATGCAAAGTTGATCATTGTTCTGTGGATTTAAGCTTTGATGAAGCTGAATTAGAGGCAGCACTTCAATTCTGCTTATGCAGTATGCATCTGTATCACTCAATAGTAAAACTCTGGAGACTCTGACAGGAGGACAAAGCCTCTAAGGTACATTAGGGTGGTGGAGAATACCGACTTCTCCTATTTTAATAGGCTATGAAGAGGATGAAGAATATACTATGTGCACAGTAACCTGAGTGCCTAGAAAGAAAAATGTAGATGTTTTGTTAGTCCTGTGTAAGATCTCTGGTTAATTCTGCAGAGCCCTGTAGAATCCTGAAAGCCTTGTAACCAATTTCTCTTTTTCCTCCTCAGGATTTTGTTTTCCCCTGATGCCCAAGTTGAAAGAAAAATTGATTCCTTTCTATCTTATGTTTAGCTTTTGTCCCTCTGCATTGAGGCTTTGAAATCTGAAAACCTCTTTGGTATGGCTGTCTACTGATGGTTAGGCTTAAACATTAAACAACCTTACAGAACTAATTAGGTTTTATGGCCTATGGCCCAGTCAACTAATTTTGCTTCATAGAATTTCTGAGAAAAAAAAAAAAAACAAACACATTTAGGACTTAGTAAAACTTCCCTCAAAATAGCTCCTTGTACATGCAAGTGTTGCTGACCTGGGGAAATGTTTTCTACTAGCCCAGCTTGTGAACATGCAGGTTTCTGTGCTATTTTTCACCATGTCACTCTAGGTTGGGCTTTGGAAGGTGAGGGGAATAGCAGCCATTTTTGAGAATTAGAATAAATCAATCAACTGTCTAAAGAACACAGTTTGATTAATTCAAAATGGAAGCCCTAGACTCCCTAGGCTCCCCAGTCTTATGCGTCACATCAATAATTTCTATTTGGCCAGAGACCTAAGCATCTGTGTCCAAATGTCATACTGTTTCCTGGACAGAGTCATCAAGTCAAACTTCAATTGCTTGCTTTTTTCCTGCACCATCCCCTATTTAAGTTACGCTTAAGCTTTAAAACGAGAGCTATTAAATAGTAAAAAACAAACAAACACACAACAATAATAGAACATTATGTCCTGGCCCTCAGAGGTCCATTTAATGTGATTAATGGCGTAAAACTTCACAAAGGCTTTTGCTGGAGGATTACCAGAAACAGCATCATTCAGTATGTTGCCACACACTGCCATTCTTCCACGTTGGCATTATTTACTGATGTAGAAGAAGTACAATATTTGTACCTATTAAAACTTTTAGTTTCCTTTCAGCTTTTTCTAAGTAAAAGTGGAAATGCACCATTATTGTTAAAAACCTTCTAAATAGGGCCAAAAAACCTCCTGAATATTGTTTACATCCCTGGTTAGAGGCAAGTACTGAGGCAGAGCTGCTCTGTCTGCTTTGATTCATATCAAGGGCAACACTATGTGTGCATGTACGTGTGTGTGTGTATGTGTGTGTGTGTGTGTGTTCATGAAGGAGTGGGTAGTGAATGGAGCAAGAGTTTTAAGGAAGGAGGAGGGGGCTGGAAGGAAAAAAAAACTCAATGAGTCGAAGCTGCATAATGAAAAGATTCTGAAATTTAATTTACAAAAATGGCTGTGTTTTTTCTCTCACCTCCTCCTCTCTCTCCTTTCTTCCTCCCCACTCTGCCCAAAAGCACTGAAGTAAAATGAGACTGTCGGATTGAAGCCACACACCCACTCTAGGTCTGTTTTGAGAAAGGGATTTTTTTTCTCTCTCCTTATTTACTTTGTGGCTCTGGCAGAAAGGATACTGCAAGATTCAGTTTCGGTGTGTAGATTTGCCACTGTTTGGCTTGTTTCCCTACCCTGTGCTGCTCTTTGGTCTGGCAAGCAGGGTCAAAGCTTAAAAAGCTGGCTATGGTCACATTTCTCACCATCTCTTGTGGCTTCACAGTTAGCCACTGAGTATTCAGTCACTGTCCCTCTGCCATATGGCCTGAAAGAGTTGAACATTTAGTTTCCAATTTGGAAATCCTCAAATGTTGCAGTGGAAGATGAGTTTGTCCTTGTGGCTGGAGGTTCTGTTGAGAATTTTTGGAAAAGGAATAAAATGTCTTTCTAACCTAGTAATCAAGAATAAGTTTGTGAACATGTACATAATTCAACTGATGCGTTTTCAGGAACAGCTACATTATTTAATATTGGGGTTTCCCTTTTTAAATTTTTGTCTAGGACTCTTTAGAGTTCCTGTATTTGACTCCACTCGTTTTTTTCAGGCTAGTTGCCAGTTTCCAACTGCTGTAAAATGTAGATTATGGATTTTCTTGGTCTCTTTGGCTTCTATTCTTCTATAGTTTGTGTTCTTTCCTCAAAATAAAATTGCACCTAATTAAAAAGGTAGATGGGTATTCACTTTTAATACTGTTCATGAAACCCTATATCCTACACCCACTCTGTTAGGAATATCTTCCTCACATGCAACATATACCTCTCCTGTGAAGTACAGGAGAGACACGTAGGTCTAGGATCTGAGACCTAGGATTGGATCAAGTCATCTGGCATGCAACTAGATGGGGGCAGGAAGCTATGGGACAAGAACTGGAATGTGTAGTATAGTGAGCTGAGGAACAGAGGAGGAAACTGAGTACACCTTTGGTAGAAGAAGAGAAAAATTGAGTCAGAAAGGACCTGCAGCAGGCAGACATTGAGAAGGAAACTAAAGCAGACTCAAGAGCAGTGTGTCTTTGGTTATAGCTGTACACTGAACACTCCTTGTTGCTCCCTCATTTCTTATTAAATTATCTTTCTGCTGTCTCTGATTTGTCCATAACACAGATCTTTCAACTCATTCTTTTAATGAATGTCATCACATTCATTGTCTTTTCTTTTTTAATATAAATTTATTTATTTTAATTGGAGGTTTACAATACAATATTGTATTGCATTATCTTTTTTAGCTCTGTCTTTTTCACTGCCTTTGGGAGCCCAGAACTAGATGTGCTACCTTAGGAAAAATTTGATCAGTGCTCTGGGAAGATGGATTCATCATTCTGGCTTGTATTGTTATACATGCTATCACATGTATGCTCAGCAATCACCTTACTGACTCATTTTCTTTCTAATCCATTTTGATTCTGAAATCCTTTGAGTGTTACATTTCTCAGTCTGATTTTGACAAAGAGACAGAAAGAAAGATAGATTTAGAGATAGGGTTCTCAGATCAGATATGTTAAAGGATATAATGGGTTAAACAAAATAGAGCGATTTCTTTACTGCATATCTTCCCAGTCTTTTTGTTTATATATACTGTGACTCTGTAGTTGAAACTTCTCCTAAACTCATTTTCTGAAAATGTCTATTAGTATTCATATTTTGAGAAATACTTGTGTTTCAAGGCACACGGTTTGAGAGAGAATGATTTTTGAAATTTAGAGAACTTAAAATTTTAAGTAAAATGATGTTTTCTTTATAATTTTGCTTCCCATGCCCATTTGATATTTAACATTTCTGTGCCCTAACTACAGGAAATCTTTTACCATCTGATGTTAGTACTTGGCATCCATCCATCTCACTGTGGATTTCATTTTCAAAGCCCAATAAGTTGTTTTCCCATCCCATTCTTTTTTTTTTTTAATACTTTATTCTACTTTACAATACTGTCTTAGTTTTGCCATACATTGACATGAATCCACTATGGTGCTGGGAATTAGAATATACAGTATATATACAGTCCTGCCTCGTGAGAGCTTATTTCTTCCTCTCAGTTTTGCAAACCTGGAAATTAGTGGAAATAATAAATATAATTGTATGGGGCTTT
>SJYC01014556.1:0-15902 GCA_006408675.1 Madoqua kirkii
GCTGGTTTTGGAGGGAGGGTGGGCTGGGGTGGTCTGGAGTTCTGTTTCAGACATTTAAGTTTGAAATGTCTCTTAGATGTATACAGGAGGAGATGTCAAACAGCAATTGGTTATAGAGATTCTAAGGATCCAGATTGGAGATATAAATTTGAGAGCCACTAGCATTTAGGTGATGATTTAAACTTGAGACTAGCTGATAGGACCATGACACTGACTTGATGGAGAAGAGAAAAGGGCTAAAATATGAGTCCTTAAGCTCAGATGTACAGGAAATGAAAATGATCAAAGGCAACAGGAAAGATGATTAGAAAGGTAGAAAGAAAACTAATATGGGCTCCTATAGGTTGAGTGAAGAAAGTGTTTACAGGTGGACAACATGATCAGTTGTTTCAAATGGTACTGAAAGGTCAAGTCAAATGGCAATGGCAAAATGACCATCAGATTTACTCACATAGAAGTCACTGTTGAGCTTGACGAGCATTTGGGTTACAGGTAGGGTGAGTTTGATTGGAAGGAATGGGAAAGAGAAACTGAAAACTAGGAGCATAGGTTTAGTCTTTCAGACATTTCACTGAAAAAGGAAGGAGAGAAATTTGGTAGTACCTGGAGGGGAAATCGGCTTCCCAGGAGGCGCAGTGGTAAAGAACCCATCTGCCAATGCAGGAGACACAGGTTCAATCCCTGGGTCAGGAAGATCCCCTGGAGTAGGAAATGGCAACCCACTCCAGTATCCTTGCCCAGAAAATTCCATGGACAGAAGAGCCTGGCAGGCTACACAGTTCATGGGGATCTCAAAGAGTTGGACATGACTGAGCACGCACGCATGGAGGGGAAATTAGAGTCAAAGGAAGGTTTAGGTTTTAAAATTTTTGTCAGATGGGAGAAATAACAACATATTTTTATGCCAATAAGAATGATCCAAGAGAGGAGAACTTGAGATGGAGGAGAAAGGAGAAATTTGTGGGAACAAAGTTTTTGGTTCTGTGAGAGGGGACAAAGTCTACTGCACACTCCATTCATAGTATCTGAGCAGAGGATCTGGGTGCAAATGCAAGTATTAATAGGTGGGAGCCCGTGGAAGACCTCTTCTGTTTTCTCATTGAAATAGGAAGCAAGGTCACCAGCTAAGATGGGGCTCAGGGAAGAAGGGTGGGAGGTATGAAGAAAGAAAGGAAGCTATAAAAGAATTTTCTAGGACAATGGAAGAAAGACTGGACTAAGAAAATATGATTGCCAGGCAACATGAAGAGTTCATGTAAGGTAAGGACCAATCACTATGGTTGTAAGGTTTTCTCCTGGGACCCTCTACTGCGTAGAGGGTAAATATGAAAAAAGATGGATAGGATGAGACATGAGGACAGGCCTACCACAGGACTCTGGGAAAGCGGTCCTCTCATTCGAGTAGCACACTCAGGTGGTGTAGGAATTGCAGCTTTCATAGTCTGAGGTGGGTATTCATTGTGAAAAACAATACAAAATTGCAAATATAAAATTGTTTCTAAAACTTGATATTTAGGTGAGACAATGCATCACAAGTTAAGGACTTTGTGAAATCTGACCTCACAAGATTAGCAGAACAACTACCAAGCAGATTACTCTAATTTTTTTTCTGAATATTCTTTGACCACCTGTTTTAAGGATAATGATTGTAGAATATTTTCTTTGCAAAGATGAACTAGTCCCTTTCTCTAATGTGGTTAAATTTTTATTTCTCATCATTGGTAATTAAGAAACAATGCTTTCAGCATCACTGCTTGATGTTAGTAACATCAAATAGATTTTTAGAACTGTCATATTTGGAGAAAACCTCTATCAAGTTTCTTTCATATATGATGAAAGACTTGCCAGGTTTTCTTGGGCAGAGGTCACTATGAATTGATCACATTCATGCACCTGTTTGTGGAATGTCCTAGTAGTGGCAAATCAAGTTTTATATTTTCTTTTCAATGTCCTAATTTCATGGCAAGTCAAAAAAATTTACTTTAAATTCTTTCCTATATGCCTATGTGTTTCATTCCTCTTCATTAAGTGGAATATCAAGAAATCCAAGGTTTTTCATTGGATGTTTATAATTAGTGATCATGCTGATGAATGAGAACTTCCTTTTTGTTAGTTTTAAATGAAAACCAAGTTTTCCCTTATAATTTTACGTTTTTCAGGGTTGGAAGAGTTTTCTACAGACTAGCTTCTAGCTCTGAATGTACCTTGTTTCTTCTTTAAAATCCACATGTTTCTGGGCTTGGTAGGACCTAAAATACCATGATATGATTTTTGTCCAACACCTTCATTTCATGATACAATGTAAGGCACTGTGTCAGTGGGATAAGTTAAGTATGTGCAAAAGTAACTGAGAAAATGTAAAACTGTATCAGTCAATCCATACTAAATGCATCAACAACTCAGCTCTCCCTTAGCAGGATCCCCAGAATTCCCATGGCCATTCCAGTGCCACCTGTCATATGGGAAAATGGGACAGAAGGGATATGAGTGGAAGGAGACAGAGGATTTAATTTAAAGTGGTTAAAATCTCTTATCTTTTAAAATTTTACACAAACCCACGACCATGTGAACACATTGCTAGGCCCTCCCCAGGGCTTTGGAAAGAGTTGGTGCCCATGAAGGATCCAAAGCTTCACCAAGCTTCATTAGCAGCACAATAAAACTTTCTCTGTTCTTGTGAGAGGCCGAGCAGGAGGATGTCTCACTCTCCTGGACATTGTCCCATCTCTTGTTGATACTTAGAACTGGAGCAGCATCCTGCTTCCAAGCCAGAGAATGAAGCCAGTCTTAAAATCATAGAGCAGAGATGGAGACTACTCAGATCCTTGATGGTATTGTTGAGCCATCGATGAAACAACTTTGGAGCCTGTCTTAGCTCTGGATTTCCTGTGACATGATTTTACTATTTTAATCATTTGTGTTTCTGCTAGATATATCTGAAAACATCATGATTCACTATTTATTTCCTCAAAGTATTTATTATTCCTTAAAATAATCTTTTGAGTTTACTTGGTGTTCTAGGGGGCTTATTTTGGTATACCTAAATGTTAGTTCCATAAGACTTTATCTTATTTGATGTGCTATCTATATAATTTAAATCAGTGCTCAGCTCATAGTAAGTGATAGGTAAATATTTGTGGAATTGGACAAGTGAATGGAGTGCAGCATTAATAGTGAGGGAGGCTGGCAATCAGTTTCCAGTTTCATTATGCTTTACACTCCCAGATATGGACCTTCACAGAAAGGAGCCTGTGTCACTAAAGATATTCCCCTGGTATTCTGAGGTTCCCATGCTGAGGCAGTCATTGCTCCACTCAAGGCCAGTGACTCATTGGTTTCATCCTGTTGACAAGGCCCAAAGCTGCATTGTTTTGTCTCCTATGAGAACTAAATTATGGGCTATCTAACAGCTAAAGAAACAGACTTTTTGATGGGGGAAAGAAGCAAATTTTCTTTGGTGAGTAACTTTTGGCTCTTAAGTATGCTTTGTTCCTCACATCCCATCTGTCCACCATGTTCTGACATTTCTCCAAACAGAACATCATCTGTGTTTGCCCTCTTCTCTCTATTCCCTGAGTTGGCTCCTTTCTGGCATTATCTAGTATCCTTAGCACTTTCAGAAATATTCTCCAGCATTTCACTCTCCATCTTTGGCCAGTTTCATGCTTAATTTTCTACATCAATAAGTGCTTTCTAAAAGAGCCTTTAGTCTTTCCCTGGAGTTTCGAGGGTTAAGGTCACATTTGTTTCCTCTCAGCTTTAAGAAAAAGTTGTTGGATTCCCTAGAGACAGCAAGTGGGGTCTGTAGTGCTAGTGCTAGTGATGACAGGCCATTGCTATTAGAAGCTTAGCAAGGCATAGGACCTGGAGAATACCACCTAGGTATGGACCTATCTGTCTCTTCCTTCCTTCTTCCCTCCCTCCATCTTTATGACCCTCTGCATCTCTATCTTTCTTTCTCTTTCTTTCCTTTCTCATCTATGATGTTCAGACACTATGGTCAGAGCTGAGGATACAGAATAGAATAACAGAGTCCTTGCCATTAAGGTGCTCACTGTCTAGTGAAGGAGACAGACACATAAGCTGTTGTTTACAATGCAGTGTGATGAGGGTATGCATTAAGTTTTATGAGATCCTTTAGAAGGGGCATCAGGCCCACTCCTGGTGGCTCAAGGAGTGTTTCAGAGAAATTGAATCCTATGGTAATCTATCTATCAAGGATGAGTAGATTAGTTCAGTTTTGGTAGAGTATTGAGGGCTTCCCTGGTGACTCAGATGGTAAAGAATCCACCTGCAGTAGGGGAGACCTGGGTTCGATCCCTGGGTTGGGAAGATCCCCTGGAGGAGGGCATGGCCAACTCACTTCAGTATTCTTGCTTGGAGAATCCCCACAGACAGAAGAGTCTGGTGGGCTATAGTCCATGGGGTCACAAAGAGTCTAAGCGACTAAACACATAACATAGAGTATTGATGGAAGATATTCCAGAAAGACAAAGCAGCATGAACAAAGGTCTCAAAGCAAGAAAGTACATGGCACATTCAAGGAAATAACAAAATCACTATATCACCGTAGTAAGTTAAAGAGCTGGGAGAATAAGGTTGGTAGAATGGCATTAGATGAAACAAAAGAGGGATGAAAAACCATAGCCTAGAAGACTCCAGGAGAAATGGAGAGGCATTCATGGGTTTCCAGCAAGGAAGAGACATGGTCAGAATGGTGTTTCAGAAATATCATTATGGCTAGTGTAGAGAATGGATTGGAAAGGATTCTCATAGTAGGAAATCTAGTTAGGAAGTTGGTGCAGTAGGTTACATGAGAGATATGGTGGCTCGACCTGGGATGATAGCAGTAGATGTAGAAAATACTGAACGTATTGGAATTTATTTTGGAGGCGTGGTTTATGGAGGAATTAGTACTAGTTGTTGAGTTGAAGGAGAGAGAGAAATCAAAACGAAGATGCAGGTAGGTAAGCATATCTTAAATGTGACATACACTAAAAAGCTATAAATGAAAGATTGATATATTGATTTCATTAATGTTAAGAACTTCTGTTCATCCAGAGATACCATTCAGGGAGTGAAAAGGTGAGCAAAAGACTAGAAGACACCCACATGCATATGTCTACTGGATAATTCATGTCTGAATATATAAAGAAATTCTATACATCAAGAAAAAAGGCAACCCAGTTTAAGGTTTGGGTAAAAGAGTTGAATAATCACTTACCAAGTAGACTTTCAAATGGCCAATAAAAGCATGAAAAGGTGCTCAGCCTTGTTAGTCATTAGGCAAATATGCATTAAAACCACAATGAGATACCACTACCCACCTACCAGAATGGTTAAAATGGCTACAATAGCAGAATGTTCATAAGAATGTGAAACCATTACCCCTCTCATATACTTCTGTAGAAGTGTAAATTGGTACAAGCACTTTGGAAAATTGTTTGACAGCATCTACAAAAGGTAAACATATCTATTTTGAGACTCAATGTTTCCACTTCTGGATATATACCTGGGATAAATGAATGGCTGTGCTTACTAAAAACTTGTCAAAAATATTCATATCGTTGTTATTCACGAAAGTGCCAAATGTCCACAAACAACCCAGATGTCTATAAACAGTGGAATGGATAAATACATTTGGATAATAGACATGCAATGGAACACTACTGAGCAATACAAAGAACAAGCTATTGATAAAAGCAACAATGTGGATGATTCTCAAGGATAGAATGTTAGTGAAAGACAAAAGAGTACCTACAGTGTGAACCCACTCATGTGAGCTGGGAAAACTAATCAAATATGATGGAGTCAAACTAGTGGTTATCTTTGGATGTTGGGAAGAGGCACTAGGGAGATTTCTAGGTACTACAAATAGTCCATATCTTGATACAGGTGGTGGTAACACAGGTGTTTATATATGTAAATATTCATTGAGCTTTATATATAAATTGTATTCACTTTATGTATATAATACCTCAGACATAATGAAATAGGAGTCAAGGGTGATTTGCATATTTCTAATTTGAGCAACTGAGTGAATGTCGGTGTCACTGGCTGACTTGACGAATATAACTGTACTAGGCTGGGGCCAGCAGAAGGGTTTCAGGGAGAAGAGGTCAGATGTGGACACTGAGTTGTAGATGCCTAAACATCCTGAGATGTATCAAACTGAAATTTAGGAGAAAGATCCAGGCAGGGTTCCTCAATTAGTGAGTATTTTCACATACAAGTGTGTATTGCAGCCATAAAACTTGATAAAAGCATGGAGCCCCTAAGATTCACAGTCATGAAGGATCTCTGCTTTTACACACCTTCATGCAGAAAATAGCATAGAGTAATGAATAATACTGGTGAAAAATAGTGAAGCTAGTTGATGGAGGGTCTTAAATCTTAATCTGAGGAATTGAGAATCGATTCAAGATGTTGTGGGAAGCCATTATGGGTTCTTGAGTCTATGGAGGAACCTAATCAAAATTTCCCTAAGAGAGATTATCCTTGTAGCCATGTGAAAGATGTGCACAAGAAGGCTAAGACTGGAAAGGAGAAGGCTAATGAGGAGGTCAGTGGTCATTCAGGCTTGAGTTCAGAGTGCCTAGCTGGAAAAGTACCACCAGTAATGAAGGGGAGAGGATACAAGACCCAGAAATGGTGAGGAAGAGTCAACAGTACTTGATGGCTGACAATGTAGGGATACGAGAGAAATAAACAGTCTAGCTGCACCTGAAATAATATGAGCTAGCAGACTTCTTCAAACCAGCACTTGAAGCTATTTCATAATTACTGAGCATATTTAATAAGGTAACATGTGTAAGGTAGTTAGCACAATGCCTGACACATGCTAAGCATTCAATTAAGTTAGCTGCTATTATTCTATCCACAGCTGCTTACTGCTGGAAGAATTCATGCAACAAGGCAAGTTGGTTTCACTTTAAATTCATCATTACCAACCTCAAGTGGGTCTTTAACACAGCTTACTCCTTCACTCGCTGTATCCACTGTTTCAGATCTTTTCTGCCTTCCTCAAAAGCCGTGCCCCACTTAACCCTTTCATTCTTGATATATGACCTAGCCTTTTGCATTGCAGGCAAAATAGATAGCATCAGAAAATGGTCTCTGTCAGCAGTTCACCACCCCATTCACGTATTTGACAGAATCTGTCCCGCCATCTCCCCAACACTTGCTGTTTCCAAAGAGAGGTATGGTACCTCTACTGCCTGCCTACTCTGGATCTTTAGGAAGCCTTGGATCAACCTATCACCTTTATCTTTAACCTCTTTGTCTCTAGAGCAAAGGGAGTAAATGCAAGGGCTCTTACCACCTGAGTTCACACACTGACTCTGTCACTTACTAACTGTGGGATCCTGGGCCAGTCTCTTAATCAGTGCCACCATGACCTCAAACTGTCAACAGTTATAGAATGTGAATAAGCACCACCTTATTGGGTTGCTGTGAGCCTTCAATGAGACCATCCACAAAAAGTGCTTAGCCAGTGACCTGTTGCATAGTATTCAGTACTGCTTGGGTCTATCAGAATTTGAATATTGTCAAGTGTTTCCCATCTAAAAACAAAACCTAAAAGCCCTTGTAGACCCCACATGCTCCTCCAACTATTGCCTTATTTATTTGTTGTAATATAACAAATGAATGAATAAGCTGTACATATTATACTTGACTCCTCCCTTCCAATTTGTTCTTTAAATACTTCCAGTTTTTTCAGGGTTGCCAAGGGCTGGAATGTTGTGGGATCCAACAGATACCCCTCTGCCCTCATCTGATTTTACCTTTCAGCAGAACTTCCATGGCTTTTGAGCATGCCTTCATGCTTTACTATCTCAATAATTTTGCTTTCAGAGTCTACCATGATCTTAGTTCTTCTACCATTTTGGCAGGTGGTGCACAATTTCCCTTAAATTTTATTATTGTTTAAAGACTTCTTTGATGTCAACCATTTTGAAAGTCTTTATTGAATTTGTTACAGTGTTGCTTCTGTTTTATGTTCTGATTTTTTGGCCAGGAGGCTTGTGGGTCCTTAGCTCCCTGAAAGTGAAAGTGAAGTCATGTCTGACTCTTTGCCACCCCGTGGACTGTAGCCCACCAGGCTCCTCTGTTCATGGGATTCTCCAGGCAAGAATACTGGAGTGGGTTGCCGTTTCCTTCTCCAGGGGAATCTTCCTGACCCAGGGATCGAGCCCAGGTCTCCCACATTGCAGGCAGACGCTTTAACCTCTGAGTCACCAGTGAAGCTCCCTGACCAGGGATTAAACCTGCATTGCTTGCATTGGAAGGTGAAGTCTTAACCACTGGACCACTAAGGAAGTCCTGCTGCACAATTTTTGTTGCCCAGTGTTCCTCTGGTTCTCAAAGCTCTGTCCTAGACCCTCCTGTCACTTTAATTCTCTTCGGCATTAGTATGGCCTGTGTTATGCTATGGCCACAAATTAGTCTTGAAATCTCAGGAGTTCAACATTCAGAAAACAAAGATCATGGCATCTGGTCCCATCACTTCATGGGAAATAGATGGAGAAACAGTGGAAACAGTGTCAGACTTTATTTGGGGGGGCTCCAAAATCACTGTAGATGGCGACTGCAGCCATGAAATTAAAAGACACTTATGCCTTGGAAGGAAAATTATGACCAACCTAGATAGCATATTCAAAAGCAGAGACATTACTTTGCCAACAAAGGTCTGTCTAGTCAAGGCTATGGTTTTTCCAGTGGTCATGTATGGATGTGAGAGTTGGACTGTAAAGAAAGTTAAGCACTGAAGAATTGATGCTTTTGAACTGTGGTGTTGGAGAAGACTTTTGCAAGTCCCTTGGACTGCTAGGAGATCCAACCAGTCCATTCTAAAGAAGATCAGTCCTGGGTGTTCATTGGAAGGACTGATGCTGAGGCTAAAACTCCAATACTTTGGCCACCTCTTGCGAACAGTTGACTCATTGGAAAAGACTCTGATGCTGGGAGGGATTGGGGACAGGAGGAGAAGGGGATGACATAGGATGAGATGGCTGCATGGCATCACTGACTTGATAGACATGAGTGTGGATGAACTCCAGGAGTTGGTGATGGACAAGGAGGCCTGGCGTGCTGCAATTTATGGGGTCGCAGAGTTGGATGTGACTGACTGACTGAACTGAACTGAGCTGAACACAGAACCTTGTGAAACACAATTTTTCACAAGGTTTTCACTCCTCCACCAGCCTCTATCTCCTTCCTGGAGGAGACTATCCAGTCAATCACCAAGTTTCTATTTATTTCAAAGCCAAAATAGTTGTTGAATCCCACCTCTTCTCACAGAAATGGTCATGTTATGCACCCCCCACCCCCACTGCCCAGCTCAAAACTATTGAAGGACTTCTTGTTACCCCAAGATAAACCCAAACCTTCTCCCATGAACTGCATGGCTTTGAGTGATGCCAACCTTCCTTCAGTTCCTTGAACACACCTTAGACTTTCTCCTTTGGACCTTGTTTGTTCTTCCCCAAATACTCCTTTTCTACCTCTGTGCAATTTAATTTCAGTAGGTAGTGTAGCATCCTGGTGGCAAGAGCAAATTCTTCAGCTTCAGAATCTAGAAGAACTACATACATTTTCTATGCCTCAGTTTCTCTGTTTGTGCAATATGACACACATATGCCTTCTGTGAGGGTTAAATGGGTTTGATCATGTAAAGCCTGACACATAACAAGTGCCCAATAAACAAGTTCTTTTCTTATTCATTCCTTTTGGTCCAGTTTTAGTGTTCAGTCTTTAGCGATGGCCCCTATACCAGGGCCATAGCAGATGTAACCACAGGCCTCTCTGTGTGTCTTCACCTCCCTGAAGTGAGAGTTTGTCCTTTCACAGGTCATCTGCTTCTGGTGGTTAAACAAAACATTTTAACACAAATCATGAAACAAAGTCATACACATACCTCACACCACTCACTCCAGAGAGATATCATCATACACACTAATATGTGCCCTGAGCTCTGTAACAGAGTTTCAACACTTATCTTCAAATAAAGTAGTACATAGAAAAAAAGTAATATCCTATGAAACACAGGGTGTCACAGAGATTTTACCAGAATGATCATTTCTATGCCTAGCTCTGTGAAAAGGCTTCCAGGTGCCTCAGTGATAAAGAATATGCCTGCCAACACAGGAGATATTGGAGACAGAGTTTCCAGCCTTGGGTCCCAAAGATCCCCTGGAGGAGGAAGTTGCAACCCACTCCAGTATTCTTGCCTGGAGAATCCCATGGACACAGGAGCCTGGCAGGGCTACAGTCCAATGAGTTGCAAAGAGTCAGACACAACTGAGTACATAATGTACCTCTGTGAGAAATGGTTTCATTGTGTGTCCCTTACTGAGTTATGGTGATTCTAAACAGTTTCACACAGATACCACTGTAGGGAGGCATTCGTGCACCTGGCTGTGTTAAGCACTCTTTCAGTATATGTCATTAGAGACAATAGTGTGTGTACCACACATTGCAAAACACAGCATCTCACAGAGATCACACTATGTTGAGTAACACATGCCTATAATTCTCTTGAACAGAGTATCTTTGGTGGGAATATTTGGGAAGGAAGGAGTGGGTCATTGTGTATTCCTGAGGCTGCTGCTTCTTTGTCTTGCCTGTACCTTCTTGCTGCTCCCATTTCCACTGGTTGCAGTTCCCATAAGACTGTTTCTGTAGTCCAGGTGACTGTCAATGAAAAAAATTAATCTAGATTCTATGTAAGAAAGAAATGGAAAATTTTATTTGAGCCAACCTGAGGATTATAACTTGGGAGACGGTCTTTCAGGAAGCTCTGAGGACTGTTCCTCCTGTTAAAGATCAAAACACAGTTATCTAAGTTTTAGAAACAAAGGGTTGTGTGTCAAATGACTTACTAGTAGTTTATACAATTCAGATCGACACGTACTAAGTGAGTAGTGTGTCATTATGATCTCTTAGAAGATTAATGAGGAAAGTAGGTTCCTAAGGAGTCATGGAGTTGAGTTGTGGGTCACCATGACTCTATAAGATTAAGAAGGCATGTCGTGTCCTAAGGAAGTCTGGTGAATGCAGATGAACGCATACTGAAGGGGAGGGAAGAGGCCCGCCTGGCAGAGAAAATTTTTGTGTTTAAATTTGTCTTGGCTTGCCACCAAAAAGATGAATTTTATTTCAACAGGAAAGCTTACATAAGCTTTCATAGGACATCCACTTGTGGGTTCACTCCAGTGCTTGGGAATGTTTCATGGTCCTCAGGCTGGAGCCCTGCACAGCCCCCATCTCCACAGAGAGTACCTCCACAATCAGATCTCATCTGTGGGCCCCCACACAGATTTAGAGATGGTCACCCTTACCCAGAGGGACCAGGCAGTACCTCAGTAGAACCCATGCCTTCCCCACTGGGCTACAATGATTGCCCACAGCTCACGTCCCAAACTGAGGTCTTGTTTGAGAATACACCATGAGGCATAGGTCAGGGGCTTCCTCAGGACCACCAGACAGGTGAGAGCTCTCCACTGCCAGGCCCCATGACAGCTTCCCCCTGGACTGAAAGGCTCACTTCATGCCTTAGCCTTCCAGGTGATCTGATGGGTACTTATTGGAAAGAGACACAAGCATTTTTACAGACCTATGCACATCCCCAAAGGACCCATACAGCTTCTCCAAACAGGGTTGTCTACATCCTTATTAAGGAAGAGTCACATTTCCTGATTCCATAGTGATCAGCCCAGCTGACCCAGGACCGCTGTGGAGGTAGTATTTACTGTCTTATGCAGAGCTGGGTCACTCCCCTTTGTTCTTTGTAGTGCTTCCATGAGTTTGCCTGGGGGTCCTCTAGGCGCAGAAGAAATGGAAGCTGTTACCAGGCTGCTTACCTCTTCATGGCTGTCATTTAGCTACACAAACACCTGGGAAGCCTGAAAATGAGACGGGTTTCCTTTGTCTGGTTTTTTTGAGTGTGGTCCCTTTACTGGGCAGGGTGCTCAGCTGTCATCTAAGTGGGCCCAGGGGACTCCAAAATGAGGGGTCAGTATCTCGTTGCCTAAGTAACTGCTTGGGGTGGAGTTGCTGATGCGACAACCTAGAAAGTGATTTGAATGATTATGTGTCTTTGCCTCAGACTGGATCCTCATGTTTGTCCCCATTTCCTAGTGCCTGGCACATAGCAAGTGCTTAAAGAATATTTAGTCAGTGAACAAATCCCTAGAAGTGTGAGTAGGTGATTATACTTTAGAGATAAGTGATGAAAGAATGGGGAGACTTGAAGTCTCAGGCAAGTGAGCAGAAAGGAGACTAGCTGAGTTCAGTAAGTGTTAAGGACCAAGTGGTAAAGGACTCTAGCTAGGAGGTGATTTTGGATAGGATTTGTGCTGCCAGTATCGTTAGTCCAGGTATGGAGGTCAAGTCTAGAGGTTCAGAGCTGGAATGAGGACAGAAACTCAGCATCATGAAGTGGCAACTTTCCCAGGGAGTAGATGAATGCCAGGAGGAAACGGATAAGTTTCAGAGGCTTGAGCAATCAACCTGGTGGAGAAACAGTCCCGGAAAAGGCAGAGCTGGATACTGGCACTCAGAGAAGCTGGTAACAGGAAGCTGATCTGTAGGCCCAGATGAACTCATTGACAAAAGTCACCAATTCATATATCCAGAACACAGATCCTAAGCATAAAAGTATGGTGTCAGAGCAATAGGCCCAGAGCAAGCAGCAACACTTAATATTGTTGTGAGATGAAGGTTGTGCATCTGGTCTAAGGACTGTACTAGGCACCAAGTGTCGGCTGCATGGAGCTCCCAGGTGGAAACTGGCTTGGCTGTAGGTAAGTTTACCAATGGAGGACAGGGAACCAGCAGAGGATCATGGGATTAAAAAGAGCACCTGAATTTTTCTGACCCCTTTGCATGGTGTCTATTCCTACTCATGTTCTTTTGCTTTTGCTCTTCTCTTTCCACCTTTGCATCAATTCCATTCTGTTACTTCTATTATTATTAAATGGGTAATCTATGAATACCTTTTTATATTCATTTATAGAAGATTCTGACTTACTGTTCCTCTTCTGAAGTTTAGCTCAAGATCAATCTGTTCTCAGAAGCCTTTCTGACCCTGACCCTATTCTGATGTTTTCATGTGTATCCTTGGAACTTCTGTGAATAATCTATTCTTTGTTGAGGAGTTCCCATTACTAAGAAAGAGGAGAGTGAAAAAGCTGGCATAAAACTCAACATTCAGAAAACAAGATTATGGCATCCGGTCCTATCACTTCATGGCAAATAGAAGGGGAAACAGTGAGAGACTTTTTTGGGGGGGCTCCAAAATCACTGTGGATGGTGACTACAGCCGTGAAACTAAAAGACGCTTGCTTCTTGGAAAGAAAGCCATGATAAACTTAGACAGCATATTAAAAAGCAGAGACATTATTACTTTGCTGACAAAGGTCCATCTAGTCAAAGCTATGGTTTCCAATAGTCATATACAGATACGAGAGTTTGACCATAAAGAAGGCTGAGCACTGAAGAACTGATGCTTTTGAACTGCAGTGCTGGAGAAGACTCTTGGGAATCCCTTAGACAGCAAGGAGATCAAACCAGTCAATTCTAAAGGAAATCAACTCTGAATATTCATTGGAAGGACTAAATATTCATTGGAAAAGACCTTGATGCTGGGAAATATTGAGGGCTGGAGAAGGGGATGACAGAGGATGAGATGGTTGGATAGCATCTCTGACTCAATAGACATGAGTTTAGCAAACTCATAAATACTGACGGAGATACTGAAGGACAGGCAAGCCTGGAGTGCGGCAGTCCATGGGGTTGCAAAGAGTCAAACATGACTTAGCCACTGAACCACAACCCATTACTATGATGTCAATTACTGTCACTTTGGAAACTTTCTAGAATTTCATTTATGGTCACTACAAGCTTTCAAGGACAGAGTCTATTTCCTGAGTAAACCCATCATCAATTCATTCATTCAAAGTATATGTTGACTCTTCTCTACTGGGTGTTCTTCAATCTTCAGATTGTTTTCAGAAGGAATAGCTGCTGACCACACAGAAAATGTATTTATTGTCAGATCTCTTTTTAAAAAAAAACAATGAAAGAGGAATGTAGTTAATATTGTGAATGCTGATTAAACAACCAAGATGAGTCCCATTTTCATTAAGGAATAATAGTTGGTCCAGCCTAACTGGTTTGGCCTTTTGCCAGTTCTTTTAGCACAACCTCAAGTTGAGCCCTTTGATACCTGTTCTCCAACAGGAAAGTTAGCTGTTCTTGCTAAAGGTCATCATTATTGCAGGCTGCTGTAGTTTATTGCTCCTAACCTGGGAGAATTCCCTTTAAGAGGTTCAATTTTCATAAAGTCTTTTCTCCTTTTTGGAGCAGCCATAATTTAGTGCCCCTAATTAATTGAGGAAGCTAAAATTTCATACACAGTTAACTACACCTTCAATCAGTATTTGGTGCCTAGAAAATAAGTCCCCAATGGACATTTGCCCCTACGAGTCATGCTGCACTAAAATATTGGGGCCTGATTGCAGACTGTTTCTCCTTCAAATGTTCAAGTTCAGCAATGATAGCAGGAGGCCAGGTGGAGATGTTTCCAAGAAAAAGAGCACTCAATGCCACTCTAGGGTATCTGGCAGAGAAATGGAAGTGACTTTAACTTCCTCCAGGTAGATGAGTCAGTGGTTATAATGTCCACTGTTCAACCCATGCTAAATGAGTGAAGGTCCCCAGGAAACTATTTTTTTCCAATGAGTTACAAATGTTTGGTAGAAGCAGTTACTCAAGCCAGTGGCTGACAAGCCCTCACCCATTACAGAGTGTTCAAATATGGCAGCTTACCCTCTGTACTCCTTCAAATTCCTGGGAAGAAATATTTTTGAAATGATCACACAGATCTCTGACCGAGATGGCCACTGCGATGCAGGGACCAAGTCCTGGCTGGGAACTCAAGAGCTCTGGGCTCTGGATACATCCCTGTACTGACTCCTTGCTTGAGCTTGAGCCTGGCCCTTCCCCAAATCCTGGCTCTTTTCCCCAACTCCAGGACACTGATCTCTGCCAACCATCACTACACACTGTGAAAGGATTTAAAATAGGCCCACACAATGAATGCTCATAACTGCATTGTTCATAATAGTCCAAAAATGGAAACAACCTAAATGTCCATCAACTGGCAAATGGATATACAAAACACAGTATGTCCACACAAGGAAATATTATTCAGCCAAAACGAGGAATGGAATTCTGGTGCATGGAACAACATGAGTGAGGTTTGAAGACATTGTGCAAATGGAAAGAAGCCAGATACATCCTATATTTCCATTTACATGAAATGTGAAAAATAGGCGAATTCATAGAGACATAAAGTAGATTAGCGGTTGCTAGAACTGAAGGAGGGGGAATGCGGGGCCACTGCCCAGTGATTGTGGTGTTTCCTTGTGCAGAAGATGAAAACATTCTGGAATTGGATGCTGGGGATGGTTGCACAACTTGTGACTATACTCAAAACCACTCAACTGTACTCTTTCAAGTAAAATACTCCCCAGAGTAACTTGTTGAAAACTGAGATTCCAATCCCCTCCTTTATTGATGTGGTGGGGAGAAAATCAGGGTGGGTGCTCAGTTCAGTTCAGTTGCTCAGTCGTGTCTGATTCTTTGTGACCTCATGGACTGCAGCATGCCAAACTTCCCTGTCCATCACGAACTACTGAATCTTGCTCAAACTCATGTCCATTGAGTTGGTGACGCCATCCAACCATTTTATCCTCTGTCGTCTCCTCCTGCCCTCAATCTCCCACAGCTTCAGGATCCTTTCCAATGAATCAGCTCTTTGCATCAGGTGGCCAAAGTATTGGAGCTTCAGCTTCAGCATCAGTCCTTCCAATGAATATTCAGGACTGATTTCCTTTAGG
>SJYC01014557.1:0-27895 GCA_006408675.1 Madoqua kirkii
ATATAAGAGTAGTTTCAGCAATCTTCACTATTGTAACATTTTGTTATTACAATAGTACACATATATTTACACTTCAACTGGTTAATGAGAATTTCAATGAATAAAGCAATATAGACAAAGACAAAGGTTTTTACTTCAGGTTTCATCAAGAATGCTCACTTATTTGGCAAGACTTTTAAAAAATCAACCCCCTCCCATGGCTGATTTCTGGCAGAAGAAGGCCTAGTATCCAGGAATGTGACACTCCAAAGTATACTACCTCCTCATGGGTGAGTCACTGTGAAATGTCACCTAGTACAAGTTTATCTGTTCTATTTGTTTTTGTTGCTAAGTTGCATCTGACTCTTTGTGACACCATGGACTGTACCCTGCCAGGCTTCTCTGTCCACGGAATTCTCCAGGCAAGAAAAGTGGAGTGGGTTGCCATTCATTCCCTTCTCCATGGGGTCTTCAAAATCAGGGGTCAAATATGGGTCTCCTGTATTGCAGGCAGATTTGGTACCATCTGAGCCACCAGGGAAGCCCAAATATCCAGATACTGACAGTAAATTGAAATGACGTGCCTTGTTTCTATTGCTGATATTGGTGTACCAGTTAGAGGTGATGGTAACTTCATGGACTCATGGTTAATGACCTTACACAAGTTTAAGGATGCTAAATATAATGTTGAAGTAAATAGTTGACTATTTGTCCTGTGAGGGCTGGGGTTGCATCTTAAAGAAATAGGATTGGCCTGAATATTGAGACAGGCTGGACTGTGTTGCAATTCTAATATCTAGGTTCTTGAGTCTCATCCCAGCTATTCTAAATGCTAGGTTTTAGACTAATACCTCATACTTTGCACTTTGCATGGTAGGAAACCCTCATTTGTTTCTAGGATCATTTCTTCTTTTTCCTTTAGACATCCCAGATTCTTCACATGTAATGCCATCCTAATCTACTACTACCCTCCTTGTTATTCTCCAAACCAGTCACTTCTTTGCATCTAATAAACATTATGATACTTGGCCCACTTTTTCCCTCCCTTCTCTAATGCTAATAACATTTTTCGTGACTTCAGTATTCACATGGAAGATTCATCCAATCTTCTGGCTCTTCAGTTACTTGACCTTCTCATCACCAATTATCTTTTTCTTATCCTGCCTGATCAACCCAATCTCAGGGTCATGTCCTTGAACTGCCCTTAACAAAAACTGAACCATCTCCAAAATCTTGATTTTAACTATCATTAGAGTCATTTCCTTGCACAGCTCTTCCACTCTTGACGATTTATCATGCAGCTGTCCCTTGCTTGCAAAACACAAAACACTTAATATCCCATTGGTTTTTGGTCACTAAGTCGTGTCCGACTCTTTGTGATCCCACGGACTGCAGCACATCAGGTTTCCCTGTCCTTCACTATCTCCCAGGGTTTGCTCAAAGTATTGTCCATTGAATCGGTGATTCCACCCAACCATCTCATCCTCTGTTGTCCCCTTCTCCTGCCTTCAATCTTTCCCAGCATCAGGGTCTTTTCCAGTGAATCAGCTCTTCCCACCAGGTGGCCAAAGTTTTGGAGCTTCAACTTCAGCATCAGTCCTTCCAGTGAGTATTCAGGATTGATTTCCTTTAGAATTGACTGGTTTGATATCCTTGTTGTCCAAGGGACTTTCAATAGTTGATATCCTGCTCTCTACCTATTCCAAGACTGCACATAAGCAGCCAGACACTATTGGGAAAAGTACACATTCTGTGCACGGCCCCAAATCCCAACAACCTAATGGTCCCTAATCCCAGTAACCTGTGAACATTACATGGCAAAAGGGCTTAACTCATGTTATTAAAGTTACAGATCCTGAGTGGGGAAATGAACCTGGATTATCCAGGTGGGCTCAATCTAATTCCATGAGTCTTTAAAAGCAGAGAACATTTCTCAGCTGTGGTTGCAGAGACACAGCAATGGAAGAAGGGTAGAGAGGTACGACATAAGAAGGGTTCCTGCTCTATTTAAGATGGAGTACAAAAAAGAACTTCATGATCAAGATAATCACCATGGTGTGATCACTCATCTAGAACCAGACATCCTGGAATGTGAAGTCAAGTGGGCCTTACAAAGCATCTTAAGGAACAAAGCTAGTGGAGGTGATGGAATTCCAGATGAACCCTTTCAAATCCTGAAAGATGATGCTGTGAAAGTGCTGCACTCAATATGCCAGCAAATTTGGAAAACTCAGCAGTGGCCACAGGACTGGAAAACGTCAGTTTTCATTTCAATCCCAAAGAAAGGCAATGCCAAAGAATGCTCAGACTACCACACAATTGCACTCCTCTCACATGCTAGTAGGAGAAGGCAATGGCACCCCACTCCAGTACTCTTGCCTGGAAAATCCCATGGGCGGAGGAGCCTGGTAGGCTACAGTCCATGGAGTCGCAAAGAGTCGGACATGACTGAGCGACTTCCCTTTCACTTTTCACTTTCATGCATTGGAGAAGGAAATGGCAACCCGCTCGTGTTGTTGCCTGGAGAGTCCCAGGGACAGGGGAGCCTGGTGAGTTCCCATCTATGGGGCCACACAGAGTCAGACACAACTGAAGTGACGTAGCATACGCTAGTAAAGTAATGCTCAACATTCCCCAAGCCAGGCTTCAGCAATACTTGAACTGTGAACTTCCAGATGTTCAAGCTTGCTTTAGAAAAGGCAGAGGAACCAGAGATCAAATTGTCAACATCCGCTGGATCATGGAAAAAGAGAGTTCCAGAAAAACATCTATAAAGCCTTTGGCTGTGGATCACAGTAAACTGTGGAAAATTCTGAAAGAGATGGGAATACCAGACCACCTGACCTGCCTCTTGAGAAAACTATATGCAAGTCAGGAAGCAACAGTTAGAACTGGACGTGGAATAACACACTGGTTCCAAATAGGAAAAGGAATATGTCAAGGCTGTGTATTGTCACCCTGCTTATTTAACTTATATGCAGAGTACATCATGAGAAACACTAGGCTGGAGGAAGCATATGCTGGAATCAAGATTTCTGGGAGAAATATCAATAACCTCAGATATGCAGATGACACCACCCTTATGGCAGAAAGTGAAGAGGAACTGAAAAGCCTCTTGGTGCAAGTGAAAGAGGAGAGTAAAAAAGTTGGCTTAAAGCTCAACATTCAGAAAACAAAGATCATGGCATCTGGTCCCATCACTTCATGGGAAATAGATCAGGAAACAGTGGAAACAGTGTCAGACCTTATTTTCTTTGGCTCCAAAATCACTGCAGATAGTGATTGCATCCATGAAATTAAAAAGACGCTTACTCCTTGGAAGGAAAGTTATAAGCAACCTAGATTGAAAAACAGAGGTATTACTTTGCTGACTAAGGTCCGTCTAGTCAAGGCTATGGTTTTTCCAGTGGTCATGTATGGATGTGAGAGTTGGACTGTGAAGAAAGCTGAGCACTGAAGAATTGATGCTTTTGAACTGTGATGTTGGAGAAGACTCTTGAGAGTCCCTTGGACTGCAAGGAGATCCAACTAGTCTATTCTGAAGGAGATCAATCCTGGGTGTTCATTGAAGGAGTGATGCTGAGGCTGAAACTCCAATACTTTGGCCAGCTGATACAAAGAGTTGACTCATTGGAAAAGACTCTGATGCTGGGAGGTATTAGGGGCAGCAGGAGAAGGGGACGACAGAGGATGAAATGACTGGATGGCATCACCGACTTGATGCACATGAGTTTGAGTGAACTCCTAGAGTTGGTGATGGACAGGGAGGCCTGGCGTGTTGTGGTTCATGGGGTCACAAAGAGTGGGACAAGACTGATCAACTGAACTAAACTGAAGAGACCATGAACCAAGGGATGTGGGTGGCCCAGGAATGCTGGTAAAGTTAAGAAAATGGATTCTCTCCTACAGTGTCCAGAAAAGAAGGCAGCCTGCTCATATCTTGGCTTTACCTTAGAAATAGCTGTGCTAGACTTCTGACTTACAGAGCTGTGAGGTGAGCTTACATTGTTTTCAACCATTACGTTTGTGGTAATTTTTTCCAGCATCAATAAAAAACTAATCCGCATGCTAACGAATTTGATTTTAAATTCATGTTCTCAAATTTGAAACTTAGCGACTGCCTGGGCATTCTATTGTACTAATACTGCCTTCACACATTTGCCTTTCTGCTCTTTGTTTGTGTTTGTTGTGTGGCTCTGGCTTTATTTGTCCCAGCAATTTTTTAATTCATTATTAAAAAAATTTTTTGGCTCTAGTGTGGCATGTAGAATCAGCTCCCTGACCAGGGGTTGAACCCACACCCCCAGCAGTGGAAGCACAGAGTCTTATCCACTGGACCACCAGGGAAGTTCCTGCCTTTTTGCTCTTTGAAACAGTCATTTCATTCATTTTCTTCAGCTGAAACTTCTGAAACACTCCACCTCCATCAGAAACACATTGTTGCATGGGAATTCTGTTGCTTTTCTACTATTAAATCTATCTAAGTTGTATATTCTTTGTTTCTATAAAAGGCAATCCATTCACGTATACTCTGTGTTCCATCTGCTCTTGACTTCTCAAGGACTTTTCACCTGACACTATCTTTTCTCTCTTTTGTGTCCTTAATTCTCCTTTCATCATAGAATAGTCCCTGTTTCTATATAAACATTTTCCTGTATTTCCTGTGATTTCACATGTCTCCCTCTTGATACCACCCTATTTTTCTGATCCCCCTTCATTACAAAACTTTCTTTAAAAGGTTTGTTCATCATTGTTATCTCTACTTCCTCATGACCCATTCTGTCTTCAGCCCACCACAATTGAGCTTCTGACTTTAATGTTGTAATAAGTTTTCTGTTTTTAAATCCAGTAGCCATTTTTTAAATCCTCATCTTAATAGACCTCTCATAACATCTGACACAATTGACCACTACCTTATTCTTGAAACCACTTCTTTTTTTGGTTTCTAGGACATCATATTTCATTCATAACTAGTGGCTGTTCATTCTTAATCTGCTTTGCTGGCTCCTTTCCTCCGCCCTATTTCTAAATGTAGAAATGCCCTAAGACTCAGTCCTGGCCCACCTTTTATTCTCTATACTCTCTTTTTCTACGTGATTTTATCTAGTCCCATGATTTTCAGTACTGTCTTTATGCCAATGACCCCCAAATCTATATCTCCAATGACTCCCAAATTTGCATTTCCTATCTTCTCTAAATTCAAAAATTTTAACTGTTAGCCCTGAAGTCTCCATCTTTAAATCTAATAGGTATCTCAAACTTCACATATTCAAAATATTTATCAAGAAAGGGGTGGATTTGCTATGAGCCATCCATAATTTCCCACCCAATGAAATATGTTTGGAAGACTCTTGGGTGACTGAAGAGACAATTTCATAAAAAATCCTTCACTTAAAAAAATACTTCTAAATTTTGTATTGTGAGCTGATTAACAATGTTGTGATAGTTTCAGGCAAACAGCGAATAGACTCAGCCATGCATATACATGTGAGACTCAGCCATGCAAATACATGTATCCATTCTCCCCCAAACACCCCTCCCCTCCAGGCTGCCACAAAACATTGAGCAGAGTTCCCTGTGCTGCACAGTAGGACCTTGTTGGTTATCCATTTTAAAGATAGCAGTGTGTACATGCCCATCCGAAACTCTCTCTTCCCCCTATTCTCTTCACCCCCCGGCAATGGGATGCCCATATTAGAGTATAGCTGATGAACAATGTTGTGATGGTTTCAGGTGGACAGCAAAGGGACTCAGCCATACATATACATCTCTTTTATGGCAGATCTCTTTATGCCAGTCAGTGCATAGGTCAGTTGTAAGTCCGTGATTGAACTTCCCTGGTTTAGGTGTCCATCTCTAAGCAACTGTAGCTAGGAATGTGAAATCATGTATTTCACTGTCAACTTAAGGGTGTGTGGGGGCCCATTTCCCTTTGAAGAATCTGTCAGTGGAACATGTTTTACCTAGAAATGTCAAACTTCTTGAGTGTCCTAGCCATCAACACAAATAAAACCTCTAGCACAATAATGCACAGTCTATCTTTTATATAATCGTTGAAAGCCAAAATGATCAGCCTGCCTTCTGAGTAAAAAACCATGAGGAAGATCTTCTAATCTAGAGACTAGTCACTTATTACTTTCCAATCTATACTACTTCAAGAGTTACTGAAATAAATAAGCAGAAAACAATACAAGATGTACAGTGTTGATCAAAATTAAGCAAATGAACACATGGCAATTCAAAGTGGGGATAGTAGGGATGTTAGTATCTATATAAACTGAGTCTTATTATCTTTGTATGAACCAGATCATGGGATAGGTCAGCAGAAATGAAAACAGATGGTAGTGATTAACCTTGAGGATTCTTTTATGCCATTACCACTATGATGAGCTCTTTTCTCTAAGTGAGCTCTTTTCACCAGCATATTCCCATTTCCAACTGCCAATAATTTATAACATGCAAATTCCTGAGTTGCCCCAAACCCTCTGAAAAAGATTCCTGTGGGGTGGGTGGGGGACAGCTCAGCAATCTCTCTTTTTGGCACAGCCCTGGAAGCTATGTTTTATTTTTTTAATTTATTTTTAATTGAAGGATAATTTCTTTACAGTATTGTGTTGATTTCTGCCCAACATCAACATGAATCAACCATAGGTATATCTATGTCCCCTCTCTCTGGAATCCCCCTCCTACTTCCTTCCTCAGCTATGTTTTATTAAATTCTGATGCACACTGAAGTTTGAGAACACTGTATAAAATTATCTGGTGCTGTTCTCCACTATATCTCCAACACCTAGAATAAATCTTGACACTGAGCAAACACTTATTAAAGATGGTTGAAAGATTGAATGAGTGTGCCCCTTGGCATCTGAGGATTTTGTCACCTTACATCTTCTTTAGAAATTACATAGAAGGGGGCACAGAGATATGTACTACAGCTTTTTGATCACTAGAAACACTAGCCTATTTTGGATGGTATCCAGGACATATGTATAGAAAACAATCATTTTTACTTACATCCTTCACTCAGCTAATCCTATAAATCTCGGCCCATTTAGCTCTGTAGGCTGCTTTGCTCAAGGGGTTTGCTCTAATTGTTCACACCATAAGGGTGCCACTTCTCAACTTGTCATTGTCACCAGGGGTGATAGTCAAAATATTGAACAATGTTAATAAAGCACAGGCACCAACTGATCACTATAGATTCTGGCTGTGAACAACTGGTAGGGCTAAACCAGAACATACTGGCTGACGACAAAATTTGACCATTAGCCTTGTTGAGAAGACTAGGTGTTTGGCTCTACAGGTGATTTATATAAGGGTGAGAATTCCTGGGTTGAGTCATAGCTCAGATTATCCGGTGAGGCCAGAATAATGGCCTTTTAAAGATGTGTGTGTGGTAAGTTGCTTCAGTCATGCTGGACTCTTTGCAACCGTATGGACTGTAGCCCTCCTCTGTCTATGGGGATTCTCCAGGCAAGAGTCCTGGAGTGGGTTGCCATTCCCTTCACCAGAGGATCTTCCCGACCCAAGGAATGAATCTGGATCTCCCACATTAGTGGGTGGGTTCTTTACCACTAGTGGCACATGGGAAGCCCCTTTTAAAGATTATCCCCACCCTATTCCCTGAAACCTGTAAGTGTTATCCTAGATGGCAAAAGGGACTTTACAGATGTGACTAAATTAAGGATCTTGGATTGAGATTATCCTGGATTATGTGAGTGGACCCAATATAAACAAAAGAATTCTAATAATGCAAAGAGAGAGGCATATTGTCTGAGTCAAAAAAAAGATGTGATGATGGAAGGGCAGGAGAGAAGAAGGAGAGTTGAAAGTGCTCTGATGCTGGAAGATGGAGGAAGGGCTTATGAACTAAGGACCAAAACTGGTTCTTTTGGAACTGGAAAGGAGTACATCAAGGCTGTATATTGTCACCCTGCTTATTTAACTTATATGCAGAGTATATCATGTGAAATGCTGGGCTGTATGAAGCACAGCTGGAATCAAGATTGCTGGGAGAAATATCAATAACCTCTGATCCCAGGGATGGAGGAACCTGGTAGGCTGCCATCTATGGGGTCGCACAAAGTCAGACATGACTGAAGTCACTTAACAGCAGTGGCAGCAGATATGCAGATAACACCATCTTTATGGAAGAAAGTGAAGAAGAACTAAAGAGCCTCTTAATGAAAGTGAAAGAGGAGAGTAAAAATGTTGGCTTAAAGCTCAGCATTCAGAAAACTAAGATTATGGCACCTGGTCCCATCACTTCATGGGAAATAAATGGGGAAACAATGGGAACAATGAGAGACTTTATTTTGGGGGGTTCCAAAATCACTGCAGATGGTGACTGCAGCCATGAAATTAAAAGACACGTGCTCCTTGAAAGTAAAGTTATGACCAACCTAGACAGCATATTAAAAAGCAGAGACATTAGATTGCCAACAAAGGTCCATCTAGTCAAAGCTATGGTTTTTCCAGTGATCGTGTATGAATAGGAGAGTTGGTTTATAAAGAAGACTGAGTGCCAAAGAATTGATGCTTTTGAATTGTGATGCTGTAAAAGACTCTTGAGAGTCCCTTGGACTGCAAGGAGACCCATCCAGTCCATCCTAAAGGAAATCAGTCCTGAATATTCACTGAAAGGACTGATGCTGAAGCTGAAACTCCAATACTTTGGCTACCTGATGCAAAGCACTGGCTTATTTGATAAGACCCTGATGCTGGGAAAGATTGACGGTGGGAGGAAAAGGGGACTACAGAGGATGAGATGATTGGATGGCATCACCGATGTGATGGGCATGAGTTTGAGTAGGCTTTAGGAGTTGGTGATGGACAGGGAGGCCTGGCGTGCTGCAGTCAATGACGTCGCAAAGAGTTGGACAGAACTGAGTGACTGAACTGAACTGAAACTGGAAAAGCCAAGCAAGCATATTCTCTCCTGGAACAGCCTTGTTGGCACCTTGATTTCAGAGCTTCTAATGTCCAGAATTATAAGATGATAAATTTGTGTTAAGTCCAGAAATTTGTAGTGATTTAATATAGCAACAATAGAAAACTATACACTCTATAGGTATGTTTTTCATAGTTCAGATTTGTCAAGATGTGGTTCTTGTCTCCAATTCTGTTCAGTGTCAGAAAAAATATTTCTTTGGCTGTACCACATGGCTTGGGGGTGGGGTGGGTCTTGGTTCCCTGACCAGGGATCGAACTCAGGCTTCCTGCTTGGCCCCCCAACCACTAGGTCACCAGAGAAATCCCAGTCTCAGAATTTTAACATTGACGATTTAAGGTACTCTTAGTCAAATTTGTCATGAAGTAATTTTTTTGAAGTAAAAAATTAGTACAAATCAAGGTTTTCCTCTTCTTTCTTTTTATTCTATGGGTTAGCATCTAAATACTACCAAAGTGGAAGGCAGGGTATTTTGTCCGTGATCCTTTTCTGCTGTCTTTTGGTATCTGAGGAGAGTTTAGCTTCTGTTATATTTGGGCTGTTGGTCTTTATCCATACCGTAGTGTTTCCTAATGTTCACAGTTCTACCAGTCCTACGTACTGTGCAATTGACATGGAATTCATTGTCAATTCCTTGTTTCCTTGTTAAAATTACAAGCCCCCTACACATCTCTCAGCCATTTGTAGCCTTATTGAAGGCGCAGATATCTTCCTATCACCCTCTAGGCTCTTAGGAGAGTTAGAAGAGTTTCTACTCCTGTCTAGATGTGTCTGGCAACCATTTTTGCAGACTTACTGCCTTCTTGAGCTTCATCTGGGAAGTAAACACAAGTCTCTGCTTTTAATACTCCCCCAATATTCTGGAGTTTCCTTCACTCCTCTTCCCAGAAATTGGTCTCAATCCTCTTCCCTTCCTCAACTAATCCAACTTAATTTCATCTTGCATGTGGAAAACAGGCTTTTTTTCATCATAAAATCTTTCCAATGCTCTTGTTTGCAAGATAACCTTTGTGCGCTGTCTTTGCATGAAGTCTTCAAAGTTTTGAAACTCAAAACCTCTCTCTCTCTCTCTCACACAAAACTTGGGTTTTGTAATTCGAAGCTTTATCTATTGAGACAGTGGCTCTGCCAAGGTTTTCAGAGGTCTAATTCCAAAGTAAATGCCAAAAATATGACTGTTTGTTTTATGCATTGGGCCCTTGCCTGAGGTAATATGTCTCAGCCTCAAGGTCTAATTTTAATGGGAAATGTTGAGGGGTAATGAGGGGTAAAAAGAGAATGAAAACCCATCCGTTAATGCTTCCAGATATTATGCCTCTAGGTGTTTCTCCCTAGTAAATCAATCATTGCATTTGGACTCCTCTACATAGGTGTTTTTCCTCACTGCTTACTTCCATCAGCCCCCACCTCCCTCTCACCCCCCGCCACACACAGCAAGTTATACAAGGCCATCATAAGACTCATCTAGGCTCTGTGGAGGCTCTGCCTTTGGTTGTGGCAGAATTCAGAGGGGAACTAAGTCTCTGGCCAGATTCTGTGCATCCAGATTAAATAGCTCCCATATGTAAAGATTTATAATTCATAGGGGTAGTTATTATGACAAGCTCCAAAAAGGATGGTGGTAAATTTTTAGCCCCTGAACTAAAAAGAAGCTACTGGGGTAAGTATAATTAAGAAAAGAGGAAGAACGCAAGTATAAAGAAAAGTCAGGAAGAACACAAGATCAACTTGAACAGGGTTTTTCCTGCCTTTTCATACTCTCCTCATGCCCATTGCAAGCACAAGACATGTGGACATACAAAAAAAGGTCTTTCAAGCAGGGAATTATATGAACAGAGGATTTTGCGAGGTGGGAAGAGAATGAGACATATATTTGGAGGTCCTTGTATTCTGCCCACCTTTCTGTTGGGTCAGATCTGAAGAATGGTAAAACATGATGGAAATCCCATTTAAAGCTTGAGGAAATCAAAGGAGGATGGATTTAAGCTTTACCTCCTGGGTAGGTCCCAGTAAGCTGGGAAGCCTGGTTGAGCAATCCCACATCCTTTCAATCCAACGCAGCAGTCTTCTACGAGAACTCTACTGTTTGGCAGGCTTGGCAAGAAAAAGTCAAAGATAAGTTTCCACTACACTGACCATCTGCCAACCTGCAACCCCTGTTTTCTGAATTGTCCAGGGACACAGGAGATGATATAAAAATGTCCTGTGATTTCCTGAATTGAATGGGGGAAGTTATCTGAGAGAAAAGAGAACCAGTGTGATTCTAAGATGCTTTACTCCAGGATGAAAGGATCCTGTGTATGATTTGAACAGTCTCTGCCATGGGTTGGGATATGTAATAACACTCAGCGGCTTATCAACACAGGAGAGCTAAGTGGGAACTAAATATCCCTTAAAAAGGCAATTTCCTTTGCTGATGTGCTGATGCAGTAATGACTTCTAAGTTAGTCATAACTTCCTATTTCTATACTCTTTGACGACACCCTTGACATTGACTCCAGGCTTGGCCTTGTCGCTTGACTTGACCAGTGGGACAACATAAAATGTGACAGCAAGGAGACACTTGAAGGGATGCGGCATATTGCAGCTTGCCTTCTCTTGGCTTCTGTCGGATCTTCTGATCACTCTGTGATCAGGTTGTTGGGTTATGAAAGATGTGGTGCAGTTACTTTCTCATCCCATCTGCCAGGCAGCCAGTCTTCAGACATGAGAATGGGGTCTTGACTGCCAGTTGACTGCAGATGTATGGGTGAGTCCAGCTGAGGCTAGCCCAGATTGCTTACCCACAGAGTTGTGAGCTAAATAAAGGGCTGCCATTTAAAGCTACTAAGTTTTGAGGTAGCTTGTTAAGCAGCAAACGTTAACAGATAGAGTTTAGGGGAACATTATGCAACACATATACCTAGGAACAGATGCAATGAGCCTGGAGCAGTAAGGAAGTAAGGCCAACGCTGTGGCCTTCCCTTTAGCTGCCTCCTCACCCCCTCCCAGAGCTGATCACTGATCCTGAGGAAGGAGTGAAAGAGAGGCAAATCATGATTATAACTGAAGATACAATTTGAACTGGCTGAGAAATTACTGAACTTACCTGGATGTAACAGTCTGAAATTTTCTGCATCAGGCAGAATGGTGGCTCAGAGCAGAATACTTTCTTTTAAAGCATGTCTGAGCTTTTCACCAGGAAAATCCACGTTTGCTATACCTGGTATTTCTGTATTAACGCCCTAGATTGAACCTGATATATCTGAATGGTTAAGCCTAGAGCCATGTATTATACTCATGTACAAATATGAATTCAAATGAAAATCAGTTTTGACTTACTTTCCAAGGTGCTAGAAAGGAAGTGCCTTGCTGTGAGCTGGAGAAACATGAAAAAATATGGACACCTGTAATTGGTTCTCATTTTTTTAGTTTAGTTATAATGAAGGGCAAAATAGAAAGGAAGATATCATATTTTCTATAGTCAAAATTTATGAATATTCATATTTTAACACCTAACATTAGGTGAATACTTAGCACTGTGCATCGTTTTATGTAGTCCAACAGCCTATATGGTAATAGATTTTTTTCCCATTTCATAGGTGAAGAAACTGAAAGTCAGATTAAATTACTTAAGATCATGCAGTGAATAAAATGGATGAAATCCAAAACTGCCTGACTCCAAAGAATTTGATTTCATTTTGGCAAGACATTACTTCTTAAATACATGGCAGCATTTTGAAATTTATTGCTATCAATGCTTTTCCTTGCAAGAGAAAAGAAGTATTGTGAAGGACTGGAGAGTTAAATGAAGTGCTTAGGGACCAGTTAAAGTTTCATTGGGGGACTCGGGATATTGTGAGAGGAGCCACTTTGTTACTTTTGGATGGATGATCTTGTTCAAGGGGCTTATAGGAATTAAAGATGATGGCAGTGATTCCTACTGAACTTGGGTTGGGGAAGGAAAAGCCAAGTTTTTCTCTTGAAGTAATAGTGATTGGCAGTGAATTAGCCTGGTAATAGCTTTCTTATAAAGAAAATATATAGTCAGAGGCCTGAAGACAATTGATCTTCAGGCCTCCCTCAATATCCAGGTAAGTACTGATTCCCAGTATTTGGAATTGGCGATTTTGGTAAAATGTGTCCTATGTGTGACTTTCTACATAGGATCACTAATTTTAGAAATGCAACATTTGCAGGCAAAGAGGATTCTCATTTGAAATCAGTTGCTTTGTATCATAGTCATTCCATCTCTGAATCACCACTCCCAGTTTCCAGCAGAGGCCTTAGATGGTAGAAAGTTCACTGCTTTCTATCCATTCTATCTTGGGGAGTCGTCAGCATGGCACCGGGACCTTGCAGAGCTGTTTGCCTTGGTGCTATTCTGATGTTCTTGCTGTCTGTGACTTTGCCTTGCCATAATGACCATTTTGGCCATTAGGTCACTGGAATCCTAAGTGCGCCAACTGCTGCCAGATCTGAATCCATCCTTGAATGCAAATCAAAATGCAGTCACCCAATGGATTGGCTACACCTGACCTCTAGTTTTTTTCTACTGAAGTAAAATATATTCATTAGGAAATATCTTTCTTGGAGGCAGAAAGCAAAATGATTGGGTTGCATGTATGCTCTGAAAGCAATCTTTAGACTAAAAATGTATGTGGAAGAGCCTAGATAGGGTGCACTCACCAAACCTTTGTTGCCTTGCCCTTTCATGTTCATTTTCAAATAATGAATATGATATGGAGGGAAAAGGGTACATTTTTCTATGAAAAACTGAGCTATTTTGAAGATTGTCAGTGAAAAGCTTAGTCTTTAAACTTTTTTCAATGAAATCTCATAATTTTGTGAAATGTATGCCCTTTGATTAGGCTAGGGGTTTTCAACATTCATAGAAAACATATTCAATATCTTTTTTCAAGTACATTTGATTTTATTTTTAAATACTAGACAAAATACACGATTATGTATGAGATACTGCATTTTTCTGGAATATAGTTTCTGAAATCTTAGAAATTTCATTTTAACTCCCAACTACCAAGTTGTTAGTTCCTTGTTGCTATGGAAACCATTGGTATAAATTACTGCTAAATACAGTGGATGGTAGTTAGACTCTTGTTTGGTGGGGGCAATTGCCTTTCTCCTTTGAGATTAGAAAATTACTACCTTTTGATTGGAAAGAAAAAGTCATATGGGTTTAAGTTATTTCTTTAGAAAAACACACCTGCTGGACTCTCTCTCTCTCTTTTATTTCCCTCTCTATTTTAGCTATAGATGGATAGGCCAGGGAACTAGGGGTAGCTTTTGGAGAGAACCTGTGGACAAGTGACATGGTCTTTCCCCTGCCCAGAAGATGTCCCCTTGCTAATTCTGAGAGGCAGAGATCCTTTGCCAAAAGTCTCTCAAATTGATCCCTTCCTTTCTTCTCCTCTTCCATCACTTTGATTCAGCCTCTCATTGTCTTGAACTGAGACTTTACAATCACCTCAAAACTGGTCTCCCTATGTCAAGACTCTCTTTCCTATATCTCATCCTTCATTATGTATCAGATTAATTTCTGAGCCAGACTGCTTGTGTTCAAATCCCAGGTCTGTCACTGACAAATTGTGTGACCTTTGAGCAAGTTACTTAACCTTTCTGTCTCAGACAGCAATAATATCTATCTCCTAAGGTTTTTGGAATGAATGAATAAGTTAATTCATGTAAAGCACTAGTACAATATCTGACACATAATAAGCACTGAATGCAATTTAATTTTTCCTAGTTTCCCTAGAACATCACTTTCCAGTATTTTCTCTCTGCAGTTCAAATACTTCAATGATTCTTTATCAAACTCCTTGCACTGACATTTAGAGCCTTCTCTGAATCTCAATATCTAGTAATATATAATGCAATAAATGATAATATATAGTTAATTATTATATTTCCAAATGTATCTAAGAGGTGGCAGTGAGGAGTGGCAAGAATACTGGCTTGGGAGTAATTCACACCTGAGGTTCAATTTCAGCTCAATTGCTGTATAATCTTAAGCTATTTGGTCTTCAGTTTCTGCTTCAATAAAATTCAAATAATAAGTGTTACACTCATGGGAGTTCTTCTGAGAATTAAACAAGAAAACCTTTACAGAAGCACCTAGCATAGTACCTCCTATAGCAAGTGCTTAACAAATAGTGTTTTCTTCCCCACCCCTCACCTCGCCTTTAGTCATGCTGTTAATGGGCTGAACTGTGCCCCTCCCCCATATTGCTATGGTGAAGCCCTCATCTCCAGTACCTCAGAACAGAGATATGTTGCAGATAGTGCCTTTAAAGAGGGAATTAAGTTAAAACGAGACTATTAGGGTGGGTACTTATCCAATCTAACTGTTCTTATAAGAGAAGGAAATTTCGACATAGGGAGAAAAACCAGGGATGTGCACACACACGGGAAAGACCATGTGATGACACAGAGAGAAGGCAGTTGTCTGTAAGCCATGGAGGGGAGTTCAGAGGAAACCAGACTGGCCGACACCTTGATCTGGACTTACAGACTCCAGAACTGTGAGAAAATAACTATCTGTTGTTTAAGCCGCCCAGTCGCTCAAACAAACCAATGCACTCATCTGCTTGTTCTCAGTCGTGTGTAAACTGCCATCTTTCAGTCTCCAGCTTGGTAGGCAGACAATGAAAGGTGGGATCAGATATACTTCCTCCTGTGAGAAGCCATTTACGTGCCTCCATCTGAGACCTTCCCCATGGGTCGCCACCATGTTTGATGCCAAAACATCCTATCAACCCAGCCGTTACTGATTGGGCCTTACCTAAACTCACTTATCCAGAGAGGTCAGGGACCTACTGGTGGCTAGCATAAGAGCTCTCCTAAAAGTGGTACTTGAAACTCAGTAGTAACAGTCCAGTCCATTTAGATTCTCTGTTGAGGCACATGTATGAAAAACACAGAGTATCAGTAGATGGTAGAGTGTGCAAGGAACTAGAGACACACAGGATTAATAATCAGGATTAATCAACAGGATTGATAATAATCAGAAGCTATAAATACACAGGGACATAGTTGACAGAGAGACTATCAAGTCATTTTTAGGAGAGGAAACACAGAAAGATTCAAGTAGAGAGGAAAACAGAGATGAAATGCAAATAGCTGAAGACGTAAAGTCATGATTAGAGTTGAAAGTAATAGATGACTTTCTGGTTACTTAAAAAGTTCTCTTGACTTGCTATTCAGTTACTAAAACTGCACATCTTGAAAGATCTTTTAGGTTCACACCAGGCTGTGGGGCTGCTGAGACCATTTTCTATATTTCCTGCTTCCCCAAGTAGTCTCACAATATATGGTTACTTCTCACTGATGTAACTTGCCTGAACCATTATTCCGTCAACTTAAATGAACTGTTTGATAAACTTGGAAAGTTATTGCCTTTCCTCTTCACTTTTCTAAGGCCTGCCCTTCCCCTGTGACCTAACTCAAGTCGTACTGTTCCAATAAAGCCCATTTCAACTGCTTCAGGATGGGGCAGCCGTGTATCACTCACTGGCATCACTGTGTATTTGGGCCTTGATGGTGGTTTAGTCCCCATGGGCTGTAGCCGCCAGGCTTCTCTGTCCGTAGGATTTTCCAAGCAAGAATCCTGGAGTGGGTTGCCATTTCCTTCTCCAATATTTGGTCCTTAGTAGTTCATTTACAATATTTACTTCTGTATTTAAAAAAAAAAAAAAAACCATGGAAGAATCCCTTGCTTACCAACTCCTGAGTCATTGGATATGTTTGAATATCCTAGAGCTTTATAGATTCGTAAATGTGGAATTTAGACTTACACTAATGAAGAATGGTCTTTCCATATTATTTGTATTAGTGGAGTTAGATTGGACCAGCCCTACCATATGTCTAGTCTTCCTTGTTATCAAGAGAGTTCCTGACAGGGCTGTATTTGGCACCTAACCTTCTAGTATCTTAACAGCTTTAGCACTCAGAAGAGGTATCATGTCACATGAATTGTATCGAGGCACCAGATATATCTTCAAAGTCATTCTCTAAGGATCAAAAGGTCAACATTATGCCCTAGTTTGATTCTGTTATTCTTTAATAAGCAGTCATCAAAAACTTTGTCCGTTTCCCCCATGCTACCCATTGTAATTGGCTCCCCCTGGGGTGGCATGAGGGCCCATGCTCTTATTTAGGGCAATTGTTAGGGCCTGACTGTCTAGAGTAATAAAGATGATGGCCACAACAGTCTCAGCTACTGTTGAAAAATTGCAGTTTGCTCTTATGTGAATTAATCGCTGGAGGATTCAACTAACCTTGCTAGTAATGACCTAATGAACAAAGGTGTTTCTAATTTAATGTTTGAGCCTTTCCATTCCCTCCTCTTTAGACGTATTAGTGTCTAAAGATTTGGAGGAATTTGCTTGAAAGTGTCTGGAGTAACTCTTCTGAGAGGGTAAAGACCTTCCTGCAGTATTTGAAACAAGCAGGAGATGTGCTTGTTAGCACTTTGAGGATGACAGCCTAGATATTTCCCAGGCACTAAAATTTGACCTGGAATGACTTTAAGCTCAGAACTCTTCTTCTACTGTCCCTTGTTGTTTCAGTTTCTTAGATGTTGATTAGCTATATTACATGGCTTTGGCAAAGTGTTCCACAAACTAAGAAATGTTGAATTACCACCCACTCTGGATAAATTGAAGGCATCAGAAGCCAGCAGAATCTCTGGAGTAGGAGATGGAGCCATGTTGCAGTCTTGTTAATAGCCTCCCAGGACATATTTGGTGCCAACACTTTGGGTTTTTGGTTCCTTTATCATGATCACTGGTTAATTGCATGGATGGAAACAAAACAGCAGACCACTGAGAGCTAGACAAGTAAGTTGCTTTTGTAAAAATGTGGAGATGATGAAGACAGGGATAGAGACAAGAAACTGAGTACCTTCTCTGTACCAGGTAGTTATTTGATGCTATATCTCCTGTAACACAAAACCCTATGGGTAAGTACTACCCAGTTTCTCAGGATGGGGAAACTGAGGCACAGAGGGGTAAAAGGGTCTGTTCAAGTTTGCACAGCTTATAAAAGTGGCAAAGGTGCAATAAGAAACCATATACATATATATTTTTTTTTACTGCAGAGCTGACATTTTAAACTACCAAGGTGTTATGTCTTAGTACATTTTCATGTTACTACTGGCCCTTAAATGCTCACTAACACACTTGATTTATTCATCAGATTAGCCAGCATTCATCTTGTGTGGACCTAAGTTAATGGTATATAGAGCAGAGGAGTTTTAATGGATGGTTAAAAGAAGCAAAGCATACTCCAAAGCAAGGATCGAACATCATCTATCTAACTGGTATACTGGGAAGTCAGGACTGTTTCAGTAAGAGACTTCTGCAGGGGTAGCAGGTACAACCTCAACAAAGAAATCACCATCTACTAGTAGATTTTGAAACCTTACTTGGTAGGTCTCTAAGCTACTTGTCATTGTTGCTCGCTGGGCTTTCCAGGTGGCGCTAGTGGTAAAGAATCCTCCTGCCAATGCTGGAGAAGTGAGTTAGGTTAGATCCATGGGTCTGAAAGATCCCCTGGGGGAGGGCATGGCAACACACTCCGGTATTCTGGCCTGGAGAATCCCATGGACAGAGGAGCCTCGTGGGCTATAGTCTATATGGTCACAGAGAGTCAGATATGGCTGAATCATCCTAGCGCACACACATGCACCCTCACTTACACTGCTGGTAGGTGGCAGAGGTGATCAAGCCCTGACCGCCTGGCTGCCCATCTGTGAATGTAGCCACTACTCCCTGCTGCTATTGTCACTCCCTACCCTTCCATTAGAATTTTCTCTGACAAGATCAGTTAGTTACACCTTACTGTTTTGTGCTGACAGGTTCAAATATGCCAAGGATACTAAGTAACAATAACACAGATTCATTGTATGCATTGTATTTATTATCTTATTTTACTGTTTTCACAAAGACAGTTCTGATGCATGACTGGGCTACTTGGTTGGGAATTGAATAGTCCATGTGGACAATGACTATATTTACTAGAGTCAACTTTTGGCTAACCCCAAGGACAAATCTTTGTTAAGTCCTTACTGACATTGTCTACCTAGGCTGCTGATTTAAGCCTTTTGTTGACAGAAAGAAGATCATTATTTATTCTAGCTCAGCAGGAGTACAAACAGATTTCTCCTCTCCCCTTACCCTTCCTTTTGCCTGCAGGCTGACTTCCTTATTACACATTAGATTTATAAAATAAAGCTTTTATCAACAGGTCCTAGAATCTTGGCATTATTAGAAACCTGAGAGATCATGGCTAACACCATTACTTAGGCACAGATTGAAAACTGAAACCAAGGGGAATGATGAGAACTGCATAAAGTTATTTAACGAGTTAGCTAGTTAATGCTAAATTAAAACCCCATGATCTCCAGTTCAATGTTGACATTCTATGAGTATCTTCTTTTTCTTTTTTCTATAAAAATCTGGGAGTCCTTGTAGAAACTCTATTCCCCCACCTTTATTATTATTTATGAGATTATTATTCACAAAATATCTCCAGCTTTTAAAAATAAATGCCTTCAATTAGTGTTGATCTTTTGTGTCCTTAGTGCAACTTTCCTGACTTGGGGAATTTATCCCTTATCTGGAGAGCTGGAGTCTGGAAGGAGAGGCACAGAGAGGAAGAACACATAGTTTTAAAAGGTTCTCTGTTGCTGCAAATTGCATTTCCCTCACCGATACTTTCTGCTGTCCCCATTCCTCTGTGTCTAGCTTAAATGTCAATGGCAGCTCAAACTCTCACCATTTTCGAGTCCCTTAGGACAGGATTTCCTAAGTGGCGGCATCAGCGATTGAGACTCAAATTCCCTTTCATGATCAACATCTCACATGACAAATAATGCATGAGGCTTAAGTATTCTCTCTGTCTCAATCTTTGCATTTTTATTTTCTGGAAAGGCTAGCAAAGGTTTTCCAAAATTCCTTTGCTGAAATATTCATGCCTGGTCTATTAGGCTGAAGGACACATTTATAAGACAGAGGCTTCTCTAACATAAACAGGAGGCTTTGGACCCAGCTGGTGTTTGACAGTGGGGATATTTATCCTCAGTTAGCCTTTTGTTGGTGGACTTTCTTCCATCACAAAAGACCCCTTGTAGTATTCACTAGTAGAATTCATTAACTCCTTTGTACCTGGGGCATTGCTATCACAAACTGATATTTTAAGAGAAATCAATTTATTAGGCTATATAAGACATAAACATCAGGCAATAATATAGCTTATTCAGTAAAATAAGTAGGATACAGGTCTGGTCTGAAAGTAAAAAACGTGAAATGACCATATGGGGAGAAATAGTTCTTATTCCTTTCAACGGGAATGTTAAAAATTTGCACAGAAGAAAATATAAGCAACATTTTCCTGCTTCACCTAGTTTTCAAATTTTTAAATTTATTTTCTTTTCATTTTTATTGGAGTAGAGTTGATTTACAATGTTATGTTAGTTTCAGATGTACAGCAAAGTGAATCAGTTGTATGTACACATATATCCATTTTTTAAGATTCCTTCCCCATACGGGCCATTACAAAGTATTGTCTATTTCACCTTATTTTATCTTAGAAACAAAAAGCTCTTAATATACAAAAAGTTTTTAGTTCTGAGTAGAATCAGACATTTATTTTAAATTGAGTATCTTGAGTCTTTGAAACTAAAAAGATATGAACATGTACAGAGTGCTGCTTTGTATTGGGTGCTATATCCAGCACTTTATGTATACTCTCTAATGAAATTAATTACATGGACTCTAATTATTTCAACAACACAGGGAGGCTGGTATTATTGCCCCTACTTTATAGAAGGACAGGGAAGCCTGGTGTGCTGCAGTCCATGGGATGGCAAAGTGTCAGATACAACTTAGTGACTGAGCACGCACACTTCAGAGAAAGGAAAATGAGTGCCAGTTCTGGACCTGTATGCCCTCAGATCCATTCCTTGTTTTTCCCTTACCCTACCAATGCCTGCAGACTCTATTTCTCAGGCTCCTGTGATTAACTAGCTTCTGGATGCATTCAGGGCAAGGGAGATGCTAGAAAAAGGTTGAAGGCCAGGAAGAAGGAAGAGGGCAGGGTATTTATCACCCTTCTCCACTCTCTAGCCTGGGGCAGTGCCTTCAGAAGTGGCTGCCTTTCCTCTGTGGCTCCAGCTCCCATCAGGTAGACCTTACTGTGGTTCCAGCATCTTCTAGGGGACTTTGGTCCCTGGACTCTGAGAATACCATCTGTTCTCCTTGCCTCTCCAGTCCTAAGAGTGCTCATGGCCTCCTGCTGTTTCTAATATCTGGGTTACCTCCCTTTCGTCTTTTTGGCTTCTCAGCTCCTCAATCACTGCATAATGCATTTCATATCTTAAATACCCTCTATTCCAAAGACTATATTGAAAATGGGTTTTGATTTCCTGATTGGGCCCTGATTGATATACTGAGGCTTTACCTCCAATCATGTGGCTAGGAGGTGACTAAGACTCAAAAGTGTATACTCTTTCCTCTTGGTTTGAAAATATCACAGATTTATGATCTCTCTCTCTGACTCTCTCTTTCCCTGACTCTATCTCTCTCCCTTTGACTCCAAGACTTTGAAAGTATTTGAAGGAAGAAACAGTTTTAAAACATATACTCTGCAAAAATAATATTTCCACTTCCTCAATTCTCTACATCCCTACTTTATCAGAAGCCAAATTAACGAAAGTTTGTCTACTGTCTTCTAGCTAGCTGTTGATTATACAGAGGTTTTCAAAAAGCCTTCTTTGTAGAGTTTGTCCTTTGTTAGCACAGTGGAAATATTTTCTTTAGGTTTTGCAATTCTTTGATGTCATCTCACTCTACTCTTAGTCAGAACAGTGTTCCCTTTCTATTTTTTTCCCCAATTTCATTTCTTCTACTTATGTCAGATCTAGTGCAGCGCACTTTTTCGAGGCCTGGACCTCTGTGAAGCAAAAACTGCCCAAGGTCATACTGTCATTCTTGATCTGAGCTTCCTTCAAGTAAGTGAGACAGATGGGAATGGGGTGAGCAGGGTGGATGCAGGGAGAGAGAGAGGGAGGAGAGAGGGTGGGAGAGAGGGAGAAAGAGAGAGGAGGAGGAGGAAGATTCCAGAAAAGGCAGTGGAAAGCAAAAGGGGGCAAGTTATGAGGAAGGAGGGAGAGAAAAATAGATTTAATGGATTAAGGCAAATGCATTGAGTTTTTCAGGTCATATTTAAAAATATGGGAACTTGCAATAATGGAACATGAAGGTAGCAATTGTCACGTTTCCTTCATTACCAAACGTTGTTTTTTTCCTCATTGAACTGAGACAGTTTTCTAAACCAAGATACCACCTTGTGTTGATGATAGATCTTGCTTTAACAGAACTTGCGATCCTTAAAGAACAAGTCAGCAGAAAGCCAGCTAGGTCTTCATTCTGGGAATATTGTTGAGATTTGGTTGATTTGTTCAGATCCTTTTTGTCCCGGTTTATGAAAATTAAGTACCACTTTCTTCATTCTCTATGCAGAGTCAGGACATCTTTTATTTGGGAGCTGATATTTGGAATGGAGATGGTGATTTATGGAAGTTTTATAAGATACCCGCTCGGCTACATATTGCTAGTCTTTGGTCAGAGGCTGTCATTTTCTCTGACTGACACTTGACGTGGCAGAAGCTTGGTTTATATATAGCACAAGCCCTTTTTTGGTTGGTTTGAAGATTTATTACTGACTTTTCCTATAAACAGGCGCAGGCGTCTTGACTGAAATAGCATTTTTCCTGATAGCTTAGTAGAGGGAGCCTTCAAGCCTAAGGAGAGGGCTTTGGGAAGTTTGTCAAGACTACTTGCTTCTGCTGGCACTTGGATTAGATCCAGGAAGACTGGGAAGTCAAAGACCCTTTTCTGGAAGGCCCCTCCATTTTCAGTGACTCTTTTTTCCTCTCTACCTTCTTTATCTACCCTTACCAGAACTAACTCTCTCTCCCCTTGTCCAGAACTCCAGAGACCTCAGGGCACTCTTACCAGGAAGTAAATGAGACTCTCTTTCCTCATCACGATGTTTAGGTGCTGGGCCTTTTCCATTAGGGATGTCTAATTTGAGTTCTAAAATTGTATTTTAGCAATGTTTATGAGTGTATCAATGCCATCCCTTTTTAAGTATTTGACATTTAAAAAAAATTGGAGTATAGTTGCTTTACAATGTCATGTTAGTTTCTGCTGTACAGCAAAGTGAATCAGCTCTATGTTTATATATACACATGTATATCCCCTGTGTTTTCAATTTCTTTCCCATTGAGGCCACCAGAACACTGAGTAGAGTTCCCTGAGCTATAGGCTCTCATTAGTTATGTATTTTCTGCATAAGAGCATGCTAAGTCGCTAAGTGCATGCTAAGTGCATACCAAGTCAGTCATGTCTGACTCTTTGTGACCCTATGGACTGTAACCTGTCAGTCTCCTCTGTTCATAGGATGCTGCAGGCAAGAATATTGGAGTGGGTTGCCATTTCCTTCTCCAGGGGATCTTCCCAACCCAGGGATTTTCTACATAGTAGAGTACATATGTCAGCCTCAATCTCCCAGTCCATCTCACCCTCTCCTTTCCATTTGATAGGGATCTTCAATTCATAAAGGCAGACTGATGATCTGAATGTCCTGCAGGGAGTTTTTGTGGTCACTTTTTTTTTTTCTTTTCAAAGTCTTCTTAAATTGAGTCTGCCTTAGGGCTTTGGGGATGGTACAAGTCTCTTTCCCTCTAGACAAATGCCTGACATTGCCAGAAGACTTGAAGTCTGAAGTCTTATACTCTTAATACCCAGACTGATGCCAGTGTGAGAAAACTCTTCATTTCTTTTATCAGCAAATGTGTCTGCTTTATTCTTTTCTTTGGTGAAGCTTTGGAAATCCCTTTAGTCAGTAATCTAATGTTACAATGTGGGGAGGATTCTCAATGAATTAGTTAGTGGTTATTACTATTTAAACTGCTTCTTAGAAGCTCAACTCTGAGTCAGTCTCATTGTCCACTGTATCCCCACTAGTGGCATTCCTTTGAGTTGAAGCAGAAAAACGTAGTAGGTAATATATTCTCTGTGTACTGATCACTAAAACATTGCCATTGGCAAGTGTGTTGGGAGCAAGGAGACTGGACCCATGAGGCAGCTTCAGCCCCACTGAATGCTCCAGCCTAGGTCACAGTGGGCATTGGAAACCCAAGAGAAGGAGTGCTGGAATGAGAAGGTTGATTCAAGCTGAAAGGGAGTGGTGGCAAAGGCTCACCTTGTCTGGGGAGAAGCCACAGGGGGAGCCGGTACAATATTCTGTTCTTGGCTGTTTATTCGAGTCATTCTGTATTCCATCATAGGAGTCCATTTAATTTCCTAATCATTGAAAAAATTTTAACTTGTTCTCACTTATTCAGGCTAAGATTTTTTTTTTCCTTCTGTAGGGTGAAGAGTTCAGAGAGACAACTGCTTCGACCATTTCTGTTTCTTGAATTTGACTTTCTTCTCCTTCAAATTATTTGACATTATCTATTAATATTTCTCCACAAAATGTGTCATTCCAAATTTTTCTTCTCTAGGCAAATCATGCATTTTTCCTGAGGCTTTGGGGGTTCTTTTCCTGCAAGCTAACATAGCCTGGTTGATTTCTATAGAGGGAATGATAACAGGTAGAAAGGAATATTCTGGATATATTAGCTTTGCTATTATTCAATGTGGATCAAATTCAGGCTGGCCTGCCAATCCATAGGGAATCCTAGTTTTTCTTCTTAATCCTCAGTACTGTACACACAGCTAGAATAAAGACAGTTAAACTTCTTATTTGGAAAGAAGACGATAAAGAAATCATTCAGGAAATAAGAAGCAAAGATCTATAGATATTGATAGGATAGCTTAATGCCTCAAAGTAATTTTGTCTTGTTTCAGTCCATACTCTGATAAGTATATTTACAAGCATTAATTTTAAAAGTAGGTGTAAGGCAATGAGAAACACTTTTCCAAAGATATCCTTTCCTAGTCTTGGTATCTGCAATATGCCTGTAATGTAGCTGTCTACCTGTCAGAAGGGTTTCTTTCCCAAGTTGGGTCTAGAGTGAAGACTCTAGTTGGGTCCCATCATTTCATGGCAAATAGATGGGAAAAGGATGGAAACAGTGACAGACTTTATTTTCTTGGGCTCCAAAATCACTGCAGATGGTGACTGCAGCCATGAAATTAAAAGATGCTTACTCCTTACAAGAAAAGCTATGACCAACCTAGACAGCATAATAAAAAACAGAGACATTGCTACAAAAGTCCATCTAGCCAAAGCTATGGCTTTTCCGGTAGTCATGTATGGATGTGAGAGTTGGACTATAAAGAAAGCTGAGTGTTAAAGAATTGATGCTTTTGAACTGTGGTGTTGGAGAAGACTCTTGAGAGTCCCTTGGACTGCAAGGAGATCAGCCAGTCTATCCTACAGGAAATCAGTCCTGAATATTCACTGGAAGGACAGATGTTGAAGGTGAAACTCCAATACTTTGGCCACCTGATGTGAAGAACCGACTCATTGGAAAAGACCCTGATGTTGGGAAAGCTTCAAGGCAGGAGAAAAAGGGGACACAGAGGATGAGATGGTTAGATGGCATCACCGACTTGATGGACATGAGTTTGAGTAAGCTCTGGGAGTTGATGATGGACAGGGAAGCCTGGTGTGCTGCAGTCCATGAGGTCATGAAGAATTGGACACAATTGAGCGACTGAAGTGAAGGGAGAATGAGGAAGTTTAACTCCTACACTTTAAGCAGTCTAATAAATTTTGCCCTTATTGCAATCTATGTTTATGAAAACTCCATCCTTTTCAGTAACATTGGTGGGAACTGAAATTAAAAGATGCTTACTGCTTGGAAGGAAAGTTATGACCAATCCAGACAGCATATTAAAAAGCAGAGACATTACTTTTCCAACAAAGGGCCATCTAGTCAAAGAGATGATATGGATGTATGGATGTGAGAGTTGGACCAAAAAGAATGCTGATTTTCCAAAGAATTGATGCTTTTGAACAGTGATGTTGGAGAAGACTCTTGGGAGTCCCTGGGACTGCAAGGAGATCCAACCAGTCCATCCTAAAAAAGATCAGTCTTGGGTGTTCATTGGAAGGACTGATGCTGAGGCTGAAACTCCAATACTTTGGCCGGTTGATGTGAAGAGTTGACTCACTGGAAAAGACCTTGATGCTGGGAGGGATTGGGGGCAGGAGCAGAAGGGGATGACAGAAGATGAGATGGCTGAATGGCATCACCGACTCAATGCACATGAGTTTGGGTGAACTCCGGGATTTGGTGATGGACAGGGAGACCTGGTGTGCTGTGATTCATGGGGTCTCAAAGAGTTGGACACGACTGAGCAACTGAACTGAACTGAACTGAGATAGCTTAGTAGGCACTGTCAAAAGTAGGCACTGTGATTAACTTCCTTTCTGTACTAGCAAACACATAGGGCTTTTCAGTAGATGAATTCGGTTTTACTCACTTAACCATGTGAGTTTAGGTGGACCATTTCACCTTTCTCCATCTACTCCTCATTTTAAAAATAGGAATAATACTTGCCTTGTACAACTTTTGGAAAGATTAAATGAGCTAACATTAGAGGCTTATTATAGGGACTTCTCTGGTGGTCCAGTGGTTAAGACTCCATGTTTACACTGTAGGGTGAGGATTTGATCCCTGCTCAGGGAACTAAGATCCTACATGTTGCATGGCCAAAAAGAAAATGCTTCTTACCATGCCTAGAACACAGTGGGATCTCAACAAGTTTACCAGGTTAATTAGTTCCTCACTGGAACACAACAGTGAAAATCAATTTTTTTTGATGCTAACAGACACCAGTCCCTTGGGATGTGTTCCTACTCTGTGCAGATTCAGCCTCAACACAACTGGATTATCATTCACTTCATGGAGCTGTACCTCGTATCTCTGTGGATCTCCTTTGAGCCATCATTTACCCTCCCTTACCTTTTTTTTCCTTAGTAGAAGCTCTTTGGCTTTGTGGAAGAGCTTTGAACATATATACTGTTTGTTGGCCCCTGAAAAACAAGGTGACTAATTTGGTAGTGAGAATTTGGTATAATACTGATATGTTGTAAGACAGTTTTCTATACTTGCCTATTTGTTGTTGTTCAGTCGCTCAGTCCTGTCCAACTCTTTGTGACCCCATGGACTGCAGCACACCAGGCTTCCCTTCCTTCTCCCAGAGTTTGCTCAAACTCCTGTCCATTGAGTCGGTTATGCCATCCACCCATCTCATTCTCTGTCACCCCCTTCTCCTGCCCTCAGTCTTTTCCAGCATCAGGGTCTTTTCCAATGAGTTGTCTCTTTGCACCAGGTGGCCAAAGTATTAGAGCTTCAATATCAGTCCTTCAAGTAAGTATTCAGGGTTGATTTCCTTTAGGATTGACTGTTTGATATCCCTGTGGTCCAGGGGATTCTCAAGAGTCTTTTCCAACACCACAGTTCAAAAGCATAAGTTCTTAAATGCTCAGCTTTCTTTATGGTCCAACTCTCATATCCATACATGACTACTGGAAAAACTGTATCTTTGACTATATGGACCTTTGCTGGCAAACAAATATCTCTGCTTTTTAATACTTGCCTATACCTTAGGCTAAATAATATGTTATTAGCCTTCCAGATGTGAGGAATAAACAAATTAAATGCTGGAGTTCCGTTCAGTTCAGTTCAGTTGCTCCGTTGTGTCTGACTCTTTCTGATGACATGGACTGCAGCATGCCAGGCCGTACTGTCCATCACCAACTCCAGGAGATTACTCAAACTCATGTCCTTTGAGTCAGTGATGCCATCCAACCATCTCATCCTTTGCCATTCCCTTCTCCTCCTGCCTTAAATCTTTGCCAGCATCAGGGTCTTTTCAAATGAGTCAATACTTTGCATCAGGTGGCCAAAGTATTGGAGTTTCAGCTTCAACATCAGTCCTTCCAGTG
>SJYC01014559.1:0-18005 GCA_006408675.1 Madoqua kirkii
TGAAACTGAGACTAAAAATAATTTCATTGTGTGATTGAGGAAATCCATAAAGATCAATATTCTAGTCATCTGTGCAAACTGTTCATGTATAAGACAAAAGTACTTTTTCATTTACATCAAGATCCTTAGCCTTCTAATTCTTAACTGTCATATCATAACTTTGCTTAATTTCAATATGGTTTTTCCTTGAAAGATCCAAGGTAAACAACTTGAGCTCAGACTCTAAAACCTTATAAACTTTGTGTATATATTTAACTTCCCCTTTCAGAGAAACTTCCCCTTCAGAGACACAGCTCTGCTACAGTGGTATTTTTTCTTAAAACTTCCTTTGTTAACAGATTTTGTTGTGTGTTGAGGAATTCAATGATCCTATCCTTTGCGATTCAAATTTCTCATTTTAAAATCAAATGATTTAAGCAAACAAAGTGTTTTCTAATATGTGTTCTTCCTAAATGTTATAAGTCAAAATACTGGTAAATATATTTTAAAATGTTTGACTGTAAGCGCTGTAAGTCCTTAAAAAGTCCTTGATATGTTATTATGCATTATGTAATACTGAGTAGGGTATTACACATAGAAATTTCCAATTTTATTTTATCCCTAAAAATACAAATTTGTGAAATATTAAGTAGAATAAAATCCACTGCAGAAAATGCAGGAATTATCCAGATTACTTAAGGGTATATCTGATTCCAGGAATTTAAATTATCTTCTTTAGCAATAGGAAATCAGTCCTTATTTATATATTTTGAGTTGACAGTACTGTATGCAAGTGTTTAATCAATATACTTATTCAATTATGACTAATTTCTACTTACTTGCTTTTCTTTATGAGATAATTTTCTACTTGTAATGAAGAGATTTGATCATGGGTACTAGGGCAAGGAAGGGGAAGAGAAGAAAACTAAAAGGGGAATGCTATATACACACTCCCACAAATTTTGCACTGCATAATCGCTCTCTTTTGCAATGTCAGGATGCAGATACATGCAGTATATATACTCTACTTAATGCCTATTTCTGCACTTAAAACTTATCTTCTTTTTTTTCTTGTGATTTTTATAGATTTTGCATTAAATATTCATATAATAACTTCTTATATTGTGTAACTAAAATAGATATGTAAGGATTATACTTATAAATTGAATATGACTGGTCAGTAGTCAGCTCATTGTGAATCTCTTTTCTTAATATCAGTGAGAGTATGGTTGAACTGACCGTTATCTTTTTATTTAATTTCACTTGTCAGACAGTTGTCTGGATCTGGACAAAACAGAATTTACCTCTGGACTAAGTCAGTCACTCTGAAATGTGATTGGATGCTTATATCTCTAGTAATTTTAACATTATAATTATCATGGTTAATTTAGATACACTTCTCCCTTGGTCAAAAAATATCTTTAGGAAAGCTCTCCAACCTCCTCTCTTATGCTATATTCCATGTCAAAACACAGCCAGAGTCAAGCACACACCCTTACAGTAACCTGTTATATCTGAAAAAAGTACCAAACACAAAAATATGGCATACAATATTTAATGTTTCAGAAGGCTGAAAGACAATGATAATTGATCTCCTAGGGGAAAGTTTGAATTTTTAAAAATAACTTGATTTATTAATATTTTATCTGAGCATTCTAGAATGGAAATTATTTTTTATCTTTTAATAGAGATTTTTATATTAATTGAGATATCATCATGTGTGTCCTACTAATTATAAGTCTTTATGTTGTTCCCTTGTCAGGCTAGTTTCATCTTGTTTATTTCTGTTTCTTATTTTATGTGGTATTGTTGCCAATATATTAATGATACCAACGCACTGGGAAATACATTAGAGAATATACAATGTTAAAAAGGTTAATCAAGGTGTGAAATGTGAAAAACCTTTAACAATGGTACTTTTAAGGTGAAATTTGTTCTAAAAATGTTATTCTGTTATAAAAAGTTTTATCTGTTTTTGGTGTTAAAGAGATTTGTATATTGTCTCTTTTTAGGGTACATATTTGAAGATTGGAATACATAAAGCTATAGAGCTAGAGACTATTTGTACACATACTTTATGTCATGAAACAAAATGACTTACATATTTTTATGTCATAAGACAAGCTTCTTTGTACATTTTATCTTCCTTTGATCAGTTTTCATTGAATTTTATGTGCTATTTACATCTATGCAACCCACCTTTGTTTTGTATAGCTCTGGCACTGGCACTAAACTTTAGAGACCATAGGTTCTGAGAATATGTCTTTACATTATTAGTCTGATAGGTGTCTTTTGAAATAAGTTTATTCTACCTTATTTCAGCACCAGTAGCAATATGAAGTGTAACATTGTATGTTCTTTATACCAACACCATTTCGGCGATGATGGAAATGCCATAAAGTTGCACTGTCAGTGGCAGTTGCACTGCCACTAGCCACATGTAACCACTGAGCATTTGACATGCTTCTAATGTAATGGGGAATTGACTATTAAATTTTATTTAATTTTAATTAATTCAAATGATTACAAGTGGCTACTGGGGAAACAATGAAGGAGGTTCAGTCTTGCATAATAATAGAAGATTGGATGATGGTATCATAAAATTTGGATTGAAAGAATGTTTTTCTATGAAACTTCAAGATAAATATTTTGGAACTTTGGCATGTCCAGACATTCATGATCCATGTTTTCCTTTATGGCTGATATCTGGATAATTGTAGTGACTGCTGCTTTTTATTTGGGAAACAACATTTTTCTACAGTCTGACTTGTGAATAAAAATCGAGTCTATTATCTAGGACTGCCCAATTCCAAATGTTACTATTTTGTACAAATAAGCCTAAAAGCAAGCTGGGACTTTCTATGAACCTTTCCGTGAATTATCTCCAAAGGGAGATATGAATTTATTTTATGAATTTCATTTATACTATTTTTAATATAAATTTATTTATTTTAACTGGAGGTTAATTACTTTATAATATTGTATTGGTTTTGTCATACATCAACATAAATCTGCCACAGGTATACACGTGTTCCCCATCATTTATACTATTTAAACTTTTATTTTTATTGTAACACTCATCATATTCATCACTTTACTGCTTTTAGCGTGAAAGGAGGCTTGTGATTCACTCTTCAGGGTTTCTAGAGTCAGGAAAAAAAATTGAAAACACTATTTATGTTGTCTAATTATTTCTTATTTTTCAACATAAATCCTGTTGAGTTGAATTTGCATCATGCCTTTGAGCTAAATAAATGAAATTAGACTAATTCATTAGGGTGGGGGAAAAAAGTAGATGAGTGATATCTCTCTAGTTTTAATTCCCCTCTTCCACCCCCTTCCCATACACAGTGACCTAAGTGCTTCTAAACATTTTTTGTAATTGAACTAGAAAACGCAGTACATTTAGTGCCACTGCAGGTTTTATTTGATTTGACTGTTTTACTCAAGGTGAAATATTCAAAGTTTTTTTTCTGTATTCATAGAATGAATTGACATCAGTCTTCATAAAGGCAGACTCTTATTTTACATGTATATTTATCTGTTTATTCACATTATTCCTTCCTATCTCATACTTATACATGATAATCCATTCTAAAGTCTTTAGTGAGTATCCCTTTACTGACATATCCTTGTTAAATATTTTTGCACTGAATTAGTTTTTGTGCATGTATTCTTATTTCAAAATGGCATTGTGCTATGGATGTCTTTTTGTTTATCTCTCAGCCCTATACCTTTAAGAGTTGAACCAATTTTTATAGGCATATTATATAATATTTTGCTTTGAACAAGTGCATATTATTTTATGGGGTAAAATGAATCTACTTTCCTTATTAGTTTCTCTAATGATAGAAATCAGTCTTTCTCAACTCCATGTTACTATAAAACAATTTGTGAACATCCTTTTTATGGACCTTGGTGAGACTTTTTCTCAGAGGAAGAACATAGCATTGCAATAGATTCAAACATCAATATGCCTACCAGTAGACATTTTAAAAAATGGGCTTCCCTGATGGCTCAGATATTAAAGAATCTTTACACCTGCAATCTTTATATTGCAGGTCTGCAATGCAGAAGACCCAAGTCCAATCCCTGGGTCAGAAAGATCCCTTGGAGAAGGAAACGGGTAACCACTCCAGTAATCTTTCCTGGAGGATTCCAAATTCCTGTGTTGTCATATCCCATTTGGCTTTATTCATATTTATAAATATCGCCAGTCTGAAGGTTTAGTCAATTAAGTTAGGATTTGAGCACCATTTAGATTTTGTTATTGCTATTACAACCCTCAGAGCACCACAGGCTTTAAATGTTTCTAGAGTTCCCTTGTAACGTGTATAGAGGCTGGCTTGCAGTAAATTGTTCTCTGTTTTCTCTCCCCTCAGTTTCAGGTCTAATCTTTGAAATTCCTCTTCAGAGAACATCTCTTTTTTCTTTAACTTCCCCAACAATACACTGCTGGTACTTGTCACTTTACACTTATTAGCCTGGAGTTGGTATGGAGTATAAAGAGAGGATGCACTCTCTGTTTCCATGCTTCACGTTCAGCCTTTTCTTGGCACTCCGGCTCTGATATCTGGGATGGGGCTTTCTAAGTGACTACTCTTTCTCCCTGCTAAAGGAGATCTCTAATGTACTGAGCCTAGAACCTATCCACATTTCACTGGGTCTTCACCTGTGCCCTGTAAGCAAGCAATAAGTCTGCTGTCTTTCCACACACAACTTAAGGGTTTGTTTGCTTTTTTTTTTTTTCCCCATAGGAAATACCAGAGAGCCCAAATGGGCCCTGCCTTCTACAGCTGCTATTTGCTTCCCTGGGAGTACCCATATGGAGACTTTCTCAGACTCCTATTCAAGTCCAGTCTTAGACAAGCTAAAGTTTGTGGTGTAGAAACCCAAAATAAGTATAAATTCTCTCTGTGTCTGTGACCTCCCGGACTTCTATACTGTTAGTCTAGTCTATACTTGGTTTTTAACAATTTACTACAAATTTTAGCTGGATTCTATTTAATGACTTTCATGCTGTTTGGATTTTTAATATCTGCCCCAGGCAATACTCATACCATCTCTCCTTTGTAGTCACTGGTCTTTCCCGAAGTTTCAGGCTAGTTAGTTGCCCAGTACTCTCAGCTTTCTGATGCACTTATGCAGAGTTACGTTTTTGTGCACTGTCTGGCTTTTCACTTTGTAAATATGAGGGTAACACCATTTTCAAGCTTTCTGCAACCTAAGCAGAAGCTGAAAGCTTATCAGAGTTAACATTAATTTTTCCACATTGGGTGAGCAATTTTTTAGCACTGAGTAAAATACATTCCTTTCTTCCTCATTTATCAGATAATTCAAATTTATTTTAATCAAGTTTTCACATGCACATGGCTTATCTCTGAATTCTCTATTCTAACACTGTGGCATCTACCTTATGTTCTTAAAATATTTTTGTTGCTGTAACTTCACAGCATGTCTTTAATAAGGCAAATGCCATTTACTCCTATTTTCCCAAGTCAGAAAACAATCCTTTCCTAAAAAAGTTTTTGCATAAATACATGGTGTTATTCAAAACAAAGTATCATATAATTTTAAGGTAAACTTGATTGATTCATAAACCAATTTAGGGATAATGAATATCTTTTAAAGTTTCAGTTGTATGACTGAGGGACACAGAAAGGTTCTGGGCTAGAAAGACATCACTTGTTCCTCCAAATTCACTCTCTACGTTGCAGTACTGTTATCTGTCTCAGGAGGGTGACTGTTATGTAGTTCAGAGACCAGGGAATTTTGCTGTTTCTGTTTAGATCTTGTCATTAGGAGCCACCATCTGAAAATCAGAGTGTGTGAACAGGAGAGGCAGGGAGATACAATCTTCTGGCTATGACCTTGAGGGATGATGTTTGCTCTCACAGCTCCTGTTGGACAGGCTTCTCCAACAGTGATGGCTTAGATGGAATTATAGTATCTGTTACATCATGTTGCCCCTTCAGTTCCCTTAAATCTGAGTAGAACTCTATATACTCTTCACAGTCAGTCACCAACCAAATCTCCTATATTTTTAACCTCTTTTTAGAATGATCCCTTGGCTTTCTGCCTTTAACTGTGTTCTGGCTTGTTTCTTTAGAATACTGTTTCCCCTACAACTTTCTCAGGATGTGACTAATTCCTTTCTCACTGTCTAAAATGTGAGTAGGTTGTTTCTAACAGCTAAATTTTGTTTGCAGATGTTTCTTCTTCCTAAAAACAGGAAACTTTGAATCTCATGATATCACTTTACCAACCAATTACCTAATTATTGCATAAATCTGTCATCACAGAGTTTACTTTGTTCTTGTAAAGTTATTGGTTCTTGGCATACTATAATTCTCTCCAACTATATAAACCTTGAAATTGACATCAGTATCAATAAATATGTTTAAAACTCTGGAGTCTTACTTTCTTATTTCCCCTTTACTGTGAAAGTAACTTCAACAGTTTTAACAATGTGTAACTGTTGAACAAAAAAAAAAACTGCACATATTTAATGTATGCAATTTAAGTGTTTCAATATTTTCAGATACAAATGAAACCACTAGCACAGTCAAAATAATTAAGACATTCTAAAAGTAATAAGAAATAAGCAAAAGAAAGAAAGGGGGACTAGAAATGTCAAGAAGGTAATTACATTTTATATACAGCCTAAGAAGGCCTCACTGTGAAAGTAATGTCAATAGCATTACCAATGTGGAACTGGTGAACAATATACTACAAATATTTAATGTATGTAATTCAGTGAATTTTGATATTTGCAAGTACTCATGAAACCACTATCATTGGAGACAGTTTTTAACGCCTTTAAGTCTACTCAGATTATAGAGTCTATTTTAGAAACTATAAAACTAATTCAGAAAACTTGTCCTCAAAATCAAATTATTTTCTTCTAAAATACTTCAGTACCAAAATCTGTAATTGAATTCTCGAGAATAAAAGAATCAGTAGAATATCAATAGATATAGACATAGATATTTGTCTAGATATAGACAGAGATATAGAGAGACATAGATAAAAGACATGGACAGACACAGACATAATTAAGCATAGATACAGACAAAGATAAACATAGAAATAGCACAGACATACATATGGAAATTTTGAAAACTCAGCAGTGGCCCACAGGACTGGAAAAGGTCAGATTTTATTCCAGTCCCAAGGAAACGTAATGCCAAAGAATGTTCAAACTACAACACAATTGCATTCATATCACACGCTAGCAAAGTAATGATCAAAATGCTCCAAGCCAAGTTTCAAAGGGAAAAAGTAGATGTGTATAAGAGACAGGACATGGACAGACACAGACATAATTAAGCATAGATACAGACAAAGATAAACATAGAAATAGCACAGACATACATATGGAAATTTTGAAAACTCAGCAGTGGCCCACAGGACTGGAAAAGGTCAGATTTTATTCCAGTCCCAAGGAAACGTAATGCCAAAGAATGTTCAAACTACAACACAATTGCATTCATATCACACGCTAGCAAAGTAATGATCAAAATGCTCCAAGCCAAGTTTCAACAGTACAGTATGTGAACCGTGAACTTCCAGGTGTTCAAGCTGCATTCAGGAAAGGCAGAGGAACCAGAGAGCAAATAGTCAACATCTGCTGGATTACTGAAAAAGCAAGAGAGTTCCAGAAAAACATCTACTTCCGCTTCATTGAACACTCCAAAGCCTCTGACTGTTTGAATCAGAACAAACTCTGGAAAATACTTCAAGAGATGGGAGTACCAGACCACCTAACCTGTCTCTTGAGAAATCTGTATGTAGGTCAAGAAGCAATAGTTAGAACTAGACATGGAACAACAGACTGGTTACAAATCAGGAAAGGAGTATGTCAAGGCTGTATACTGTCACCCTGCTTATTTAACTTCTCCATAGAGTACATCATGTAAAATGTCAGGGATGAAGCACAAGCTGGAATCAAGATTTCTGGGAGAAATATCAGTAACCTCAGATATGTAGATGATACCACCCTAAAGAACCTCCTGATGAACCTCCTGATGAACCTAAAGAGGACCTAAAGAACCTCCTGATGAAAGTGAAAGGGGAGAGGGAAAAAGTTGTCTTAAAATTCAACATTCAGAAAATCTAAGATCATGGCATTCAGTCCCATCACTTCATGGCAAATAGATGGGGAGACAATGGAAACAGTGATAGAATTTCGGGGGCTCCAAAACCACTGAAGACGGTTGGCTGCAGCCATGAAATTAAAAGATGCTTGCTCCTGGGAAGAAAAGCTATGACATGGGAAATAGATGGGGAAACAGTGGAGACAGTGTCAGACTTTATTTTTCTGGGCTCCAAAATCACTGCAGATGGTGACTCCAGTCATGAAATTAAAAGATGCTTACTCCTTGGAAGAAAAGTTATGACCAACCTAGAGAGCATATTCAGAAGCAGAGACATTACTTTGCCAACTAAGGTCCGTCTAGTCAAGGCTATGGTTTTTCCTGTGGTCGTGTATGGATGTGAGAGTTGGACTGTGAAGAATTGATACCTTTGAACTGTGGTGTTGGAGAAGACTCTTGAAAGTCCCTTGGACTGCAAGGAGATCCAACCAATTTATTTTAAAGGAAATCAGTCCTGAATAGTCACTGAAAGACTGATGTTGAAGCTGAAACTCCAATATTTGGCCACCTGATGTGAAGAATTGACTCATTTGAAAAGACCCGGATGTTGGGAAAGGCAGGAGGAAAAGGGGACGGCAGAGCATGAGATGGTTGGATGGCATCATTGACTTGATGGACATGAGTTTGAGTAAACTCCAGGAGTTGGCAATGGACAGGGAAGCCAGGTATGTTGCAGTCCACAGGGTTGCAAAGAGTTGAACATGACTGAGTTACTGAACTGACATAGATCTGTCTCTTATACACATCTACAGATTTCTCAAGAGACAGGTTAGGTGGTCTGGTACTCCCATCTCTTGAAGTATTTTCCAGAGTTTGTTCTGATTCAAACAGTCAGAGGCTTTGGAGTGTTCAATGAAGCGGAAGTAGATGTTTTTCTGGAACTCTCTTGCTTTTTCAGTAATCCAGCAGATGACTGCGATTCATGGGGTGGCAAAAAGTTGGACACGACTGAGTGACTGAACTGAACTGAACCCCTCAAAAGAGGCAAACTATTTGAATAGACCCTTCACAAAAAATTATTAAAAGCACTTGAAAAGACACTCAGTGTCAAGAAATCACAAGTTAAAACCAGTTTCCCCAAATTCTATTCTTCCTTCAATCCACTCTGTCAGGATTCCACCCCCACTGCTCACTGAAAATGATTTTGTTAAGATAACCAGTTTCCAAAGTGCATATTTCTCTGTGCCCAGTGTTTCTAACTTTTAGCAGAATTTCAAGAAGTTATTCATTCCTTCCAACTTGAAATATTCTCTTCTTTTTGCTCTTCTTTTTGTAACACCAACCCACCCTCTTCACTCAAGTGAGAAATCATGTAGCCAACTGTTTACTTGACACCTCCACTCAGACATCTACTAGGCAGCCCTCAGTGAAATGGCCCAAAGCAGAAATCCTGATTCTCTCCTCTCTATCCAATTTCTTTATCTCTGTTGGTAAGACAACTTTCCACCATTTGCTCAGGCAGAAAAATGAGACTAATCCTTTTTCCTTGTTTGAAAAATCATCTCTACCCAAATCATCAGCAAACTCTACAGGTTTAATCTTCCAAAAGAAATACAACCACAAAACTACTCACTAACCAAAAAAAAAAAAAAAATCATACTGAATCTATTGGATTTCATCAAAAGCACCACAGTTCTATCTACAGCTATCTTTGCCTGGGTATAAAATATCTTCCCAATGATTTTCTTGCTGCCTCTTTTGATCCTCTACAGTCCAATATCCAAACCACAAATGGGAGTAATCATTAAAATCTGAATTACTTCTTGTTATTCTTTTCTTTAGACCTCTCTCCTGTCTCCTACCAATGACTTTGCATTGCTCTTGGGATAAAGTCCAAATTCTTTGTTTAGAACATTTATGTGTTTTAGAAACAGAAGGAAATAAAGAGGATAACTAGAGCATATGGGAGAATGAGAGGATCTTGCTCATTTCTTATCCTCTCATCCTCACAATGGCCACCCACTCCAGTGTTCTTGCCTGGAGCATCCCATGGATGGGGGAACCTGGTGGGCTGCCATCTATGGGGTTGCAGAGTCGGACACGACTGAAGTGACTTAGTAGCAGCAGCAGCAGCAGCAGCATCCTCACTTATTGTGCTCTAGCTATCCTTTATTCTCTTTTACTTCTGCTGCTGCTGCTGCTGCTGCTGCTAAGTCACTTCAGTCATGTCCAACTCCGTGTGACTCCACACACGGCAGCCCATTGGGCTCTGCCATACCTGGGATTCTCCAGGCATGCACACTGGAGTGGGCTGCCATTTCCTTCTCCAATGTATGAAAGTGAAAAGTGAAAGTGAAGTCGCTCAGTCGAGTCTGACTCAGCAAACCCATGGACTGCAGCCTACCAGGCTCCTCCATCCATGGGCGTTTCCAGGCAAGAGTACTGGAGTGGGATGCCACTGCCTTCTTCTCTTTTACTTCTAAAAACACATAAATGTTGTTCCAAACTTAAGAGTGGCTTAACTGTTTTTCTCTCTAACTGGAAATCTCTAACCATACCAATGGATACACGGCTGGTTCCTTCCGGCATTTTAGGTCTCAGTCTTTCCATCCAAGCAATATAGTGGTTCTCATCCTTTACTACAGAGTGAACTTTTATTCTCTTCAGGTCACTTTTTTGCAATCTGTACTATTCATTTAATACTTTGCTTCTTATTGTTTACCCTTCTACCACTAAATGTGTAAGATTGCAAGTAAAATGAGAATAAAATTTTGTCATCTTTATTCATTAATTATCCCCAATGCCAAAAATATATGTTCAGTAAATGAGTATGAAATCATTGTTCCAAATATAAGATCTTCATTGTGGAACTACTGCTCTAAAACCTTGCGTTAGAAGACATGAATTAAGAACAAAAACTGTATAGTAAAAAGATGAATTAAAACCTGACTACATGCAATTAATTCCAGTTGAACTATTTCAAATCTTAAAAGCTGATGCTGTGAAAGTGCTGCACTCAATATGCCAGCAAAATTGGAAAACTCAGCAGTGGCCACAGGGCTGGAAAAGATCAATTTTTATTCCAATCCCAAAGAAAGGCAATGCCAAAGAATGCTCAAACTATCGCACAATTGCACTCATCTCACATGCTAGTAAAGTAATCCTCAAAATTCTCCAAGTCAGGCTTCAACAGTATGTGAATCATGAACTTCTAGATGTTCAAGTTGGTTTTAGAAGAGGCAGAGGAACCAGAGATCAAATTGCCAACATCTGCTGAATCATCATAAAAGCAAGAGAGTTCCAGAAAAACATCTATTTTTGATTTATTGACTATGCCAAAGCCTTTGACTGTGTGGATCACAATAAACTGTTCAAAATTCTGAAAGAGATGGGAATACCAGACCACCTAACCTGCCTCTTGAGAAATCTGTATGCAGGTCAGGAAGCAACAGTGAGAACAGGACTTGAAACAACAGACTGGTTCCAAACAGGAACAGGAGTACGTCAAGGCTGTATATTGTCACCCTGCTTATTTAACTTCTATGCAGAGTACATCATGAGAAACGCTGGGCTGAATGAGGCACAAACTGGAATCAAGATTGCCGGGAGAAATATCAATAACCTCAGATATTCAGATGACACCACCCTTATGGCAAAAAGTAAAGAAGAACTAAAGAGCCTCTTGATGAAAGTCAAAAAGGAGAGTGAAAAAGGTGGCTTAAAACTCAACGTTCAGAAAACTAAGATCATGCGGTCCCGTCACTTCATGGCAAATAGATGGAGAAACAGTGGAAACAGTGGCTGACTTTATTTTGGGGGCCCCAAAATAGCTGCAGATGGTGATTACAGCCATTAAATTAAAAGATACTTACTCCTTGGCAGAAAAGCTATGACCAACCTAGACAGCATATTAAAAAACTGAGACATAACTTTGCCAACAAAGGTCCATCTAGGCAAGGCTATGATTTTCCAGTAGTCATGTATAGAAGTGAGAGTTGGACTATAAAGCAAGCTGACTGCTGAAGAATTGATGCTTTTGAACTGTGGTATTGGAGAAGACCCTTGAGAGTCCCTTGGACTGCAAGGAGATCCAACCAGTCCCTCCTGTGGGAAAGCAGTCCTGCGTGTTCACTGGAAGGACTGATGCTGAAGCTGAAGCTCCAATACTTTGGCCACCTGATATGAAGAGCTGGACTCACTGGAAAAGACCCTGATGCTGGGAAAGACTGAAGGCGGGAGAAGGGGACACCAGAAGATGAGATGGTTGGATGGCATCACCAACTCAATGGGCATGAGTTTGAATAAACTCCTGGAGTTGGTGATGGACAGGGAGCCCTGGCATGCTGCAGTCCATCAGGTTGCACAGAGTTGGACATGACTGTGTGGCCAGACTGAACTGAGCATGCAATTAAATTAGCTCAGACACAGGGAAGATGGAAATGAAAATAACGACAATTCGGTTTATTTGGGAGAACTTGAAGTAGAAATACAATTTCACCTCTAATAGTTTTGTCCTAAAACTCTGGTATGTGCTTTGTCTAATTACATGAGGTCACCAAGAGTCAGACACAACTAAGCGACTGAACTGAACTGAACAAGAAACTAAATTTTGTATGCTAATTCCAGAAATCTGTATGTACTTAAAGGGGAAAATTTAAATTTGGGCAATAATCCAAGCTGCTAAAGGAAAGCAATTTGTAAGCACATTATTTAGGCTCTCAACTTTCGAAGACAATGAATCATGAATACATGGTCAGAATCCAGGGATGAACACTCAGAAAGAACATTAAAAAAAAACCAAACAACTCCATTTCTACTTAGCTATACATTTAAGGAATGAAATGTGTCTGTACTCTGTAACATTTATCAAGAAATCTAATACTTTACGGGGAAGCTAAGGTCACTCATTCAGGTAGGCTAAGGAAACACGGAGTTATGGGTTATCTTATAATAATTATTAAAAGGAATCAGGTTAAACTATTAACACATGATGATAGAGAAGATATTTTCTATCCATTGAAATTTTTGAGTATCTTTTAATAAAAATGATTTTGTAGCTTATAATGTTAGAGATTTAAAGTCAAGTGTTGAGAGGTTATGAACATTTGGGAAAAATCAATTTACTATTATAATAGAAACATTTAGTCTCTATTGTGTGTCTATAGCCTCAAAGGAAAGAGCTATATCTCTAATAATCCAGCTCATCAGGAGCACCTGGGCCCAAGTCCCTTGTGACATGAGGAAAGTCTTATCACTATAGTCTACTATCCCACCTAGAATATGAGTTGAAAACTAGAAAACTAATAAAATTATGTGAAGCACTTGACTGAGATTTGAAGGGAATTTCAAAGATCAAATAACCATTTGACATGAGAATGAAGGTAATCATTTAAGATATACCTATAGCTGAAAAAGAATTTAAAAAACACATAGGCTACAAAGGAAAGATTAGTCTAAACACCACGATAAATCTTGATTCTACTTTCTTACTCTCTTGCTGGAAAAATCTCTACTTTTCTAACCTTTATTTTTATAAATACTTGGTATAATTAGCAGTAGCTTCATTGCATGATGGACTCACACCAAATAAAATGATGAAATCCTATTTTTTGAAATCCTGTTTTTTAATTCATTCATTTTTTAAATATTGATTGTCTTTGTTGAGGACTGTATTTTGGTGGTAATTTTATGCTCACTCAATTGGGTGTTCAGTACAGATTTTTATTGTTTAGACATGGTATTTTCTGCTTTGGTATAGCTTATCAGCACTCCACTAGGGTGACCACCTACTTTGCTTGGTGCTCAGTGGTTCCCCAGGACACACTAGACTTTCAGTGTTAAATTCTGCACAGTCTTGAAGAGTTGGTCAGCCTAGCACTGAGAAAGAGAAAGCACATGTAAAAATCTTTGAGAACATAAAACAGGAGGAGTTAAGTTGCCCTTAAAAATTTATGCCAGTTTAATAACATGTTCCTCTGTCAGTCCATTTCTGATATAAAAATGCCATGTAAATTTTAGGACATTTCTAGGTGAAAATGTGGAGGTTTAAAATTTGGCCAAACTGAGAGCAATGATCAATATGGAAAAATGTTCTTCAAGAAGTGGAAACTATTAGAAATAACTAGTAGCCTCAGTGCTCTATTAAAAACAAATTGGTTTGAAACTTTAAATTCATGATTTCAGATATTTCAGAGACTTACTGAATTCAGTCCAAACGATCTTTTGAACTCAGTACTCCTCTACGTGCCTTCCTCCCCAGAGATTTTATTGCATATATAACTTATTAGAGATAATTTCATATATTATCAGCTCTTAAAGATGAGTTGATAAAATCTGAGGTTGAGGAACTAGTAAATCTTTGAAAAATATCTCTCACCTTTCTCTTATTTTTTTGAAATCATCTCCTCTCTAGATTTGCTGACACCACAGTTCGAATTTTCAAATATATCATTCCAACCTCCCTTCTCTGGCCTCTAGCATTCAGCTTCCACTTGGGACTTTCCAAGTCTCCATCCTCCTCCTTTTCCCTCCTTTCTTTTTCTTTCTTTCACTTTCACTAACTGTCCTTTCCCTTCCCCTCCTCTTCATCTTCTTTTTCTCCTCTTCTTAGAAAAGGTGATTTCAAATCATCCTAGGAGGTGATCTCATCTACTCTTATAGTTTCAAATACCATGTAAATACTTACAACTATCAAGTATATGTATTAGCTCAGATATCTCTTCTATATACAATTGCTAAGGGCCTTATGCAATCAGTTCATATATTATTCAATATGAACATGTCAAAACTGAAACTCATCATTATCTACCAAATGGCTGTTTTTCTTGACCTGCCATTTTACAGCATGGCACTACCTTTCCCCAAAGTCTAGAAGATGATCTGTATCCTTTCTCTCATACCCATCAAGTCAACAATTCGGATCAATTCTAAACTTTCTAAGTGCTGAGCAGTTCCATTTCCTTTGCTGCAGAGCATCATCTTTGCTTACCTGGATTACTGCAAGAAACTACAGTCCTCCTATTGATGAAGGCCTTTGTTCTTTCTTCAAAATTTTTGCACACTATAGACATGTGGCTTTCTAAATTATGAATTTTATCATGTCATTGCTAAGCTAGAAATTCTTCAGGGTCAAAGTCTAAGTTCCTTAGCATATACAAAGACCTTCATAATCTATCGCCTATTTACATGCCCAGTACCTTTCCTGATTACTCCTCAACTCCCCCTTCTCTCTCCCCTATCCCTATTCCTTGGATGTCTGGTCCAGCCAGAGTAAGTCATTTATAGTTCCTTGAGCAGATATTTGGTTGTACCATTCTTGTTCCAGGAGTATTTTGACTGCCTGGCTACCACTTTCCATTTTTCAAGATTTAACTCAGGCATTACATTTTTCTAGGGCCTTCCCTCCTTGATCAGTTGGTAAAGAATCTGTCTGCAATGCAGGAGACCCCAGTTTGATTCCTGGGTCGAGAAGAATCCAAAAGACTGTTCTATACATCTGTGTCTCTTTTGCTGTCTCGCATACACGGTTATCATTACCATCTTTCTAAAGTCCATATATATGCATTAGTATACTGTATTGGTGTTTTTCTTTCTGGCTTACTTCACTCGGTATAATAGACTCCAGTTTCATCCACCTCATTAGAACTGATTCAAATGTATTCTGTATAATGGCTGAGTAATACTCCATTATGTATATATGTACCACAGCTTTCTTATCCATTCATCTGCTGATGGACATCTAGGTTGCTTCCATGTCTTGGCTATTATAAACAGTGCTGCAATGAACACTGGGGTACACGTGTCTCTTTCAATTCTGGTTTCTTTGGTGTGTATGCCCAGCAGTGGGATTGATGGGTCATAAGGCAGTTCTATTTCCAGTTTTTGAAGGAATCTCCACACTGTTCTCCATAGTGGCTGTACTAGTTTGCATTCCCACCAACAGTGTAAGAGGGTTCCCTTTTCTCCACACCCTCTCCAGCATTTATTGCTTGTAGACATCCCCTGGAGAAGGGATAGGCTACCCACTCCAGTATTCTTGGGCTGCCCTTATGGCTCAGGTGGTAAGGAATTTGCATGCAATGAAGGAGGCCTGGGTTCAGTCCCTGGTTTGGGAAGATCCCCTGGAGGAGGGAAAGGCTACCCACTCCAGTATTCTGGTCTGGAGAATTCCAGGGACTGTATAATCCATGGGGTAGCAAAGAGCTGGACATGACTGATTGACTTTCACTTTCACCTTTTTCAAGGAAGTGTTAGTTCCCTCTACTATGTAATATAATAACTGCATATACCTCCTATATAAGCATTTCTCTCAGTTTATTATGATTTTTGTTAACTCGTTTGTCTCCCTCAATAAAATGGAAACTCCTTTTGAACAGGGATCACGACTTATATATATATTTGTGCTGTCAGCATCCAGCACTGGAGGTGGTTACATACTAGATATTTGGCAAATGTTGAAATGATATGTGAGATGTGAGTCATAAAAGCAAAGACTTGACTTCATTTTGTAAACCTGGCTATTATAAATTTCAAAGTGAAAGTCACTCAGTCATATCTGACTCTTTGTGACCCCCATGGACTGGTTCATGGAATTGTTCAGGCCAGAATACTGGAGTTGGTAGCCTTTCCCTTCTCCAGGGGATCTTCCCAACCCAGGGATCGAACCTATATCTCTCACATTGCAGGCAGATTCTCTACCAGCTGAGCCACAAGGGAAGCCCAAGAATACTGGAGTGGGTAGCCTATCCCTTCTTCAGGGGATTTTCCCTACCCAGGGATTGAACCAAGGTCTCTGGCATTGAAGGTAGATTCTTTACCAACTGAGCTATCAGGGAATCCATTATAAATTTGAGGCATCTCCAAAATCTTAAGGAACAAAAGGAAATTTTTTCACTTTGCTTTTCTCATGTTTCCAAGAATCAGGACAACTTTCTACATGGTCTATATGGTTGAATTTCTTTCTTGTTTCTTCCCTTGAATTTCCTCAAAATAAATGTGTTTTCTATCTCAGTCTCACACATCTATTAGTATATGTTTTAAATACAGACTGCTAAGATCAGAGTGATGGTAGAATAAAAATAAAATTCTTTTCTCTTAGGTCAACAGATCTGGGTTTGAGTCCAGACTCTGCAGTTTTGTTAGTCTTCATACATAATTTAACTTCTTTTATTCTTAGTTTTCAAATTTAAAATGGTAAAATGGACCTAATACAACCTTTCTTGTTAGATTGTTATAAAAATTAGAAAAGATGAAAGTCAAATACACAATAAATGTTCACTTGAATTATAAGTTCGGCTTCCCTGGTGGCTCAGATGGTAGAGAATTCGCCTGCAATGCAGGAGACCCGGTTTGATTCCTGGGTCAGGAAGATCCTCTGGAGAAGGGAATGGCTACCCACTCCAGTATTCTTTCCTGGAGAAATCCACGGTCAGAGGATCCTGGCAAGCTACAGTCCCTGGGGTTGCAAAGAGTCAGACACCACTAGGCAACTAACACGAAGCAGCAACAGCAGGTCAGTGTCCCAACAACAGCAGCGGCTGGAATTCTATCATGAAACTGAATTACTCCATTTTTAAATAGAGTCTTCAAAGGATTATAAGAAATAAGAAATTCCTACAGTGCAGGTGATATCATATTGTTAAATGTGTGTTTTAATAAGAGCACCAAGCTGTTGAGTTCGTTATAACAAATTACCTGGGTTCTTACTTTGATTTTTTTCATATCTTTAAATTTATGAATTTAATACATTTATTGAAATTCATGTCAAGTATTTTACTAAGCATTATGGGAAGATGCAGAATCAGGCATCACAGTACCATAGTGGATCTTAAAATTCATTCATTAAGCTAAGACATGCAGAAGTAATAAAAATGTTTGAATATTAAAAGTAACTTTTACTAAGTATATTATCAAAATCAATATTAAATATTA
>SJYC01014562.1:0-31072 GCA_006408675.1 Madoqua kirkii
TCAGAAATCTTCCAGCAAACAAAAGCCCAGGTCCAGATGGCTTCACAGCTGAATTCTACCAAAACTTTAGAGAAGAGCTAACACCTATCCTACTCAAACTCTTCCAGAAAATTGCATAGGAAGGTAAACTTCCAAACTCATTCTATGAGGCTAACCCTAATACCAAAACCTGACAAAGACGCCACAAGGAAAGAAAACTACAGGCCAATATCACTGATGAACATAGATGCAAGCATCCTTAACAAAATTCTAGCAATCAGAATCCAGAAACACAGTAAAAAGATCATACACCATGACCAAGTGGGCTTTATCCAGGGATGCAAGGATTCTTCAATATCTGCAAATCAATCAATGTAATTCACCACATTAACAAATTGAAAAATAAAAGCCATATGATTATCAACAGATGCAGAGAAGGCCTTTGACAAAATTCAACATCCATTTATGATAAAAACTCTCCGGAAAGCAGGAATAGAAGGAACATACCTCAAAATAATAAAAGCTATATATGACAAACCCACAGCAAACATTATCCTCAATGGTGAAAAATTGAAAGCATTTCCCCTAAAGTCAGGAACAAGACAAGGGTGCTCACTTTCACTGCTACTATTCAACATAGTTCTGGAAGTTTTGGCCACAGCAATCAGAGCAGAAAAAGAAACAACAGGAATCCAAATTGGAAAAGAAGAAGTAAAACTTTCACTGTTTGCAGATGACATGATCCTTTACATAGAAAATCCCAAGGGACTTTCAAGAGTCTTCTCCAACAACACAGTTCAAAAGCATTAATTTTTGGGTGCTCAGCTTTCTTTATAGTCCAACTCTCACATCAATACATCACTACTGGAAAAACCATAGCTTTGCCTAGATGGACCTTTGTCCAACTATACTAAATGTGCAAACCAGGTGGGATGGAAAGGGGTTGGCATTAGAGAAGATGCCTCTTTGCAGGTGCTTGTCTCTATTGTGTGGGGTTACAAAGCAAACTACAGCCCGGAGTCCTTGGTTGCACTGTACTTAAAATTGGGTTTCCTCTTCTCTTTCTGAGTCTATGTGTGCATCCGGGGGTTTCCTGTTGGCTCACATGGTGCAGAATTTGCCTGCAGTGCAGGAGATTCAGGTTCCGTCTCTGAGTCCAGAAGAGCCCCTACAGAAGAGATTGGCTACCCGCTCCAGTATTTTTGCTTGGAAAATCCCGAGGAGCCTGGTGGGCTACAGTCCATGGGGTCATGGACTGTAGGGCATGACTGAATGACTTTAAAAAAAGACAAAACTCTACCCTCCCTAGTCTGACTGCTTGGCTCCTCCCAGCTTTGCTCCTGCCGAGCCTCCCACTCCAGCTTCCTGGAGAAGGCCTCCCTTAATTCAAGTTCTAGTTCAAATGTTCCTCCCGTGAATTTTTCTTTGACTCTACCGCCTGAACTCAAGCAGAAGCCATTTGGGTTTTGAATGACAAGCTTTACCTGACTTCCTCCTATGGCTGATGTTATAGGAATATTCTGGTTTTTTCCCTGGAGGGACAGCAGAGTTTGGAGGCTGGACTACTTTCTACTTCTCCTTGTGTCTTCAGAATCTAGCTCCAGGCTTGGAACATCGTGGTCCTTCAAAAAGTGTCTGTGGTTTTACGAGCTCCCAGGAAGGGTGTAGGCAGGGTGTCTACTCCCCACAAATAGTCCTGTGTGTGGGCTTGCTCCTGACCACAGCAACATTCTCCCTATTCAGAAATCTCCCCTCTACCCCTTGGCCAGAAGGCTGGGACTCTCACCCTGGCCGACACCCTGTGAGGTCTCCGCGTTGCCGTGGTGGAAGGCCCTTTCTGCACTTCAAGCCTCTGTACATGCCCCCGTTTCCACTGGAAACACACTTCTCTCTCCCCTGGGCACTGGAGGTGAGCCAGGGGCTGGGAGAAGGCACAGAGCCTTGCTCCTTGCTCCTCAGCTCCACAGGGTTAAATGCTGTTGGTAAAATAAAGCTGAATTACACGCATGTATTTCAAGAACTCAGGTGGTTTGTGGCCACTGAACAACCACTGTAGACTCCATCTGATGACCCATTCTCCGCAAAGTTCAAGGCCCACTCCCCAGAGGCTGAAATGCATCAGCTGATGAACACCAGGGAACCGTGTCAGAAGTGACATTAGTGGGGCAGTTACCAGGGGCTGGGGATCATTCACACGGCACGGCCTCCGACTGCATCCTCAGAGCAACATTTGCTGTTAGCTGGGCTCCAGTCTCAGTTCCTAGAGCTTATCCACAGCCCTCACCATGCAGCCCTGTCCATCTTTAAAGCCCCAGATGGAAGCTCTCTTCTAATCAAATCCCTCTCATTCCTTGAAATGACCTCTCCTGACAGGAAGTGCTTAGTTAGTTCCCTTTAAGTATTCACCTGATCTTCCGTCCCAACAGACACTTTCATTCTCTAAAGTAACTTGGAACCTTGATCACATATTAAGTGACCTCGCTCACAGGAATAGTTAAATTAGTGTTTTACATAATCACTGGAAGAAGATGTGCAAATACCAGAGACGGGAGAGGGAGAATGTTAGGGCATCACAGAATTTCATCCACCATAAAAAAAGCAACCATATTGCACAGTCATCTGTTCTTTGATTTAGCAGGTACTTACCTATTTTGTTCCATGTACTGGTCAAGTAGTGACCATACGTCAGAATTCTTATGAGCTTATGAGTTCACGATGTTGCATGAGCAAGGGACATGTAAACAAATAATAAATGAATAGTGTAATAAATGCTATACTCTATTAAATGTGCACCATTAAGTGTAACATACTGGTAACCAAAAATGGTATAAAACACCTTTCAAAAGTTAAGCCGAAAGGATTTGTTGATTAATCAGAAAAGTAATGGAAAAGTCAGTGGTATCCAATCATTAGCTGGGAGCCAGTATCTGACAACTGAGCCAGTGACTAGAAGGGGAAGGTAGAATAAATGGTAGACTTGAGGAGAAACAATTAACTCACCATTTGACAGTCTGAGTCTGAAGTACTAAGAGGTCATTCAGGAAGATTTTCTGAAAGTATATAGTAAGAGAGATTTTGAGTGTATAACGTTGATGCCATTATTCTAAAGTTGAAGGTGCAACCATGATTAAATATGAGCAAAAGGAGATAAAGGGGGATAGGGTGAATCCGGAGATTGGGATTGACACATATACACTATCGACACTATGTGTAAATAGATATCTAATTAGAACATACTATATAGCAGATGGTGACTGCAGCCATGAAATTAAAAGACACTTGCTCCTTGGACGCAAAGTTATGACCAACCTAGATAGCATATTAAAAAGCAGAGACATTACTTTGCCAACAAAAGTCCATCTAGTCAAGGCTATGGTTTTAGTTATGTATGGATGTGAGAGTTGGAATATAAAGAAAGCTGAGTGCCAAAGAATTGATGCTTTTGAACTGGAGAAGACTCTTGAGAGTCCCTTGGACTGCAAGGAGATCCAACCAGTCAATCCTAAAGGAGATCAGTCCTGAGTGTTCATTGGAAGGACTGATGTTGAATCTGAAACTCTGACACTTTGGCCACGTGATTCTAAGAACTGACTCACTGGAAATGACCCTGATATTGGGGGAGATTGAAGGTGGGAAGAGAAGGGGATGACAGAGGATGAGATGAGATGGTTGGATGGCATCACTGACTCAATGGACATGAGTTTGGGTAAGCTCCGGGAGTTGGTGATGGACACGGAGGCCTGGTGTGCTGCGGTCTATGGGGTCTCGAAGAGTCAAACATGACTGAGCGACTGAACTGACCTGGACTGATCTAGCACAGGAAACTGCACTTAATACGTTGTGGTGACCTGAATGGGAAGGAAATCCAAAAGGAAGGGCATATGTGTCCATGTATGGATGACCCACTTTGCTCTACAGTAGAAACTAGAGAGCACTCCAAGAAAATTAGCTTAAAAAAGATGAATCAGCTTTCCTGAGCGAGCCTGTGGGCAAAATGGCAGACATAGTTAAGGACGAGATTTCAGATGGGACTAGCATTTCTCCTGAGACTTGAATGTTTGTGAATGCTAGTTTCATCCTCTAACCTGACATTTCTTTCAGCTCAAGTTGTCATATGTGGCTTTTTCCAGCTTCTCCCAGGTCAGATCTCAGTCCGTGTAGTGACTGGCCTACAGTAGCTGCTCAAAGACTGTTTGTTGATGGGATAATGATAGATTTGAAAATCAGAGTTCCCCAGATGTTAACGTATGCCTAACAACTGTGCCAAATCCTTAGGCCAGATGAGATAATGTATCTTAAAGTATTGTAAACCCCCCAAAGCTCTAATAATACAAGTTATTGCAAATAGTGGAAGCAAATGTGACTAGTCCAGAGAAAACAGTACGTGGAAGCGTGCTCTGAGGTCTCCCTCCTAAGGGCTTTGCTTTAAGGCACCCAGTCGCAAGCCCGTGTGAGCCTAGGAAAGTATGCCCGAGTGACAGCGGGGTGGCAGACTGACAGACCTGGAAGTCCGGAAGGCAGTGGGAATCATTGCTTCACAAGGAGGAGATCTCAGGCCACACTTTGACTTTCTTTTCTCAGAGACGCTTTGGGAATGTTCTGAGGGCCGGAGTTGGAGTGGGAGTTTTCAAAGAGAATTGGGATCCTCATGGGAATTATTCTGTCTATAAGGAACCCCACAGTACTGGCAATGATCCAAATCCAGATCTAACAGAAGGCGCCCCCTACCCCCAGGCGAGCTCCATGTCCCCCAGGCAGCAGCTCTGGCCCCTGTGAAAGGTCTTGGTGTCCTGCCCACGGTCACCACGGCGCCGTGTACAGAGGTGTGTGTGGAGAGTCTTCTGAAGGCTGCTTCTTCACTGACGACTGGCTTTGCCTCAGGAACACCTGCTGCAATCCTCCTGTCCACCAAGGCTTCCTGTCTCCAGGGCTCCCAACTCACATCTTTAGAAAAGCACCACAGCTGCTTCCTCAACCCTGTGCTGACCTCATTAAAGAGGTGACTCAGCAACTGAGCACTTAACGTGTAAGTTGATGAATATTTGTGGTTTCACGTTTAATCTCATCACAATCTGATGAATTCTACAGTCCTCATATGCACTTTAAAAGAAAGCACACACTTTCACCTGGGGAGCATCCCTGCCTCTGAAGGAGGGAGAAGAGGAAGGAATTGCAGGTACGGAGACAACCATGTTGGGGAAATTATGATTCGTCGTCCATGTCTACTGGGTGGAAACTTGGTGGGGAACACTGTGGATGGCCTACACACTTGTAGAATAATTTAGGGCAGTGGTTTCTTATGTATTTATGTTAAGACTTTCATGCTTGACTCTATATTAATACATGTTTTATGTTCTTATGAATACTTTAAGTGAGAACACTCAAGTGTCTAATTCTTAAGCCATAGTGAATATGAACTGTCTGTGGAAAAGGTTTATTAAATCTCTCTATTGTATGCTGAAGCTGAAAGTCCAATACTTTGGATATCTGATATGAAGAGCAGACTGGCTGGAAAAGATCCTGATTCTAGGAAAGACAGAAAGTGAAAGGAGACGAGGGCAGCAGGGAAGCGATGGTTAGATGGTACAGCTGGCTCGTGCGCGTGAATCTGAGCAGACTTGGGGAGACAGTGGAGGTTAGAGGGGCCTGTCGTGTCGCAGTCTCCACGGCTGCAAGCAGCAACTGCAGTTCTGTTCACAAGACAAGGAAAACTTTCCCTTTTATTTCCTGTCTGGACCTGTCACCAAGCATCGACCGCCCCATTCTGGTTTCTCCCTAGTCTCTCTCTTTCTCACTCGGAACTGCTGTCGCCTGGGCTCAGGCACCGCCTCATCCTCGGTCGCCACTGAAATAGGGGCAGAACTGGTCCATCAGACCGCGTAGCGCAGAGCAGAACAGTGGTGAGGTGTGGCCGCAGGACCCAACTCTTCCCTTTCTCCATCTTCCGCTCACCTCTTTCCTCCTTCCTTTCCTTTGCAGACATAAACTGAGCACATATCGTGCGTTCCCATCTGAGATTGCACACGTTAAGAGTAAAATCCTTATCCTTAATGGAGGTAATTAGAAATCACTCTCATAAATGTCACAGCGGAAGACAGGGGGATTGTCTTTCCACTTGGAATGGACGCTGGGTCTCTAAGGCAGTCATTCTGGAAGAGAATTTGTCATATCAGCTGAGACTTAAAGGATGAACAGGTGGTGAGCCATGAAGGAGGAGGAGCTTACCGCAGGTCCTTGAAGGAGCAGAAACAGGAAATTTCAGAAGAGAAGACTTTGTTGTCCAGTTCCCAAGTCGTGTCTGATCTTGCGATCCCATGGACTGCAGTGTGCCAGTCTTCCCCATCCTTCACTATCTCCCAGAGCTTGCCAAATCATTGATTTAGTGATGCCATCCAATCATCTTATTCTCCATAGCCCTCTTCTCCTCCTGCCCTCAGTGTTTCCCAGCAACAGCATCTTTTCAAACCAGTCAACTCTTCGCATCAGGTGGCCAAAGTATTGGGGCTTCAGCTTCAGCATCAGTCCTTCCAACGTATATTCAGGGTTGATTTCCTTTAGGATTGACTGGTTTGATCTCCTTACTATCCAAGGGACTCTCAAGAGTGTTCTCCAGCACCGTAGTCTGAAAGCATCAACTCTTTGGTGCCCGGCCATCTTTGTGGTCCAACTGTCACATCCTTACATGACTACTGGAAAAATCATAGCTTTGACTATTTTGAACATTGAGTAGAACATATATGGTTCAGAACGACATGAGACTCAGATTCAAGAGGACGAGCTGAAATAGAGAGCTCAAGTTGCAGCTGGAGTGAGAATTTGATGGAGCTTCCAGGCCATGCCGAGCGTAGATTCCTTCCTAAGTCAAATGATGAATGGACAGACGATTTAAACAGGGGGTCATGAACGGGCTGCTCCTTCCTGGTTTGCTCATCCTTCCAAATGTAGATTCGAAAGAGCACAGACATGGCTTTGCTACTAGGATCAAGGAGAGTGCCTGCTGATAGTAGGCACGTGATAAATATATGTAGTATACATGAACAAATATGCATTTGTCAAGAGCTTGAAGTGGAAAGAACTGCAATGCCCAAGACTTTTTGTGGATTCTGGAAGAAAATGCAAGTAATCCGATGTGCAGAGTCATCGTAAGACACAAAATAATGTAAAAACTTACCTGGTAACTAACTGAGAAACACTCTTAGGGGGGAGGCTCTGTAGCATAAAAGTGGTCTTCTTTAATCAGTGATGGCATTTCCCCGTGACTGTTCTTGAGAGTTGCCGGGAAGCATGCCCATCACTGAGGTTTTTACTAGTAAGGCAGGAGAATCTCCAACTGCACAGAGAAAAATGTCAAGTATGGGGAGTGGACAATGATTATGCAAAGCGACCCCAAATGGTAGGCTCTGTGGGTTCCTCAAGCCATGTTACATGCAGCGGAGAAAGAAGAGTTAAATTCTCTGGCTGCCTCCGATGTCATCACACCAGTCCACGGGAATAGTCCCCCAGGACATTTCTCTGGTTCTCATCTCCACTCCCACATTCCTGGTCCAACCAACCTGCACTCCATCAGCTAATGCTCCCCAAACACTCGTTTCATCATGACATTGCCTGGGTCGAATAGTTACAACCTAGACAGCATTCATCTCACAAATATTTATGACGTGGCAGATGGGGCGGCTGGGCTACAGCAAAACACATCTAGATAAGCCACTGCCCAGCCCTCACAGACCTCAGAGCCGGGGAGGCGTTGGCCACAGGGGAGCACCTGGGTTGGCGGCTTCGGCTGCTGCTCTGGGCAGGACTGGGCTGTCCTACACGCTGATACAAGCTTGGACGGGCGCTCCGTTCTGTGGCACTTCAGGTTGCTCACCCGCCAAGTGGAGACTGGGACTGCCTCTCCGAGGGTGGTCCTGGGATTTCATGTGAGAAGGCATGTGAGGGATGAACTACCGCACAGCTTCACTGGATGTCAAGAGTGGTCCTGATGCTGCCGTCCAGATGATACAGGATGACATTGTTTAGGACACTCTCTTACTTGGCTCTTGATTATCTTGCAAGTTTTTTCCTGACTCTTCTAACAAATCCACTCCAGGTAGCTGTCCTCACTATCAAGTATTTCATATTTCATGCAGGGAAAGGGACCTTTGGTTGTCTTTAGAGCGAGAGAGAAGTTCTCAAGGTCACCAATGACTTGGTTTGTTTCTCTGTCACATGACAATAAGTCTCTCTCTCTCTCTCAAGTGCTGGTTCTAAGTACTATTATAAGGTTAATCCTAATTCCATCTCAATTATCTGAGGGTGGGGTGCAGAGGCAAAGATAAATAAAAGTGGATTCATGTTTATGATGAGCTTCCCTGATGGCTCAGATGGTAAAGAACCCTTCTGCAATGCAGGAGATCTGGTTTCCATCCTTGGGTTGGGAAGATCCCCTGGAGAAGGAAATGATAAACCATTCCAGCATTCTTGCCTGAAGAATTCCATGGCCAGAGGAGCCTGGCAGGCTACAGTCCATGAGGTTGTAAAGAGTCAGTTACGGTCATGGTTGAATATTTCACACAAATCTGCAGAGGGCAGTTTATCATACCAAATTTTGGATGAGACTCTTGAGACTCATGGAGATGAGATGATTCATCCCCAGTCAGTCAGCTAGCAAATGTCAGTCACCTTTCATGTCCTTGCTCCAAAGCCTCCATTCTCTCCCATTATGCTGTTTGGACTCTCAGAAGTACATAAGATCATTTCTTGACTGGCTCCTTGAGTTGCCATAGAGGTTGGTTCTTTCAACGCTGGCAAAGAGCTTTTTGGGATTTGAGTGATGAGACAAACCTCCTCCAGAGTGGCTGGACCTCAGTCTGGGAGGATGGCCTTGTCCTCCAGAGCCCCGACAAGAAGGCTAACCGGTATTGCTTACAATGCCTTCCTAAGTGGAACCGGTCTGCTAGTTATTAAGTGTCTGGAAGCATTTCCCAGCTTTTAAGTAGCCAGAATATGCTGCTGATACAGTCAGGGCCAGCATGACGCCCACTGCTCATAAATGACTTACTTAGAAAGAGGCAAGACTGCTGTGACTTGGCTGTCTTTCCATCCTTCAGAGATAAGGTGGAAGTTCCTAGTAACGGAACACGAAAACAAACATATTACAGTTCTTTAACATATGTTACAAGTAAATAATTGGATAATGTACACTTGCCTTCTCTTCCTCTGCCTTTTGTTATTACTCCCTTTGAACTAACACATATCCCCAGCTGCCAAGCACATGTAGTTGGGGTGATGGAGTCACTGGGAGGGGCGGACCCAGCACGCTTCTTCACATTCCCATGCCCAGCGGGTCAGTGCTGAGAGGATGAGATTACATCCGACACAGCTCAGCTGTGACCAGAGTCCTGCCAGGCTCTAGTAACTGATCCAGCCCAAGAAATCCTCGCTTATTACTTGCCACAGCACCACGGCAAAAGGTGCTGTCTCCAGACTCGCCCGTGCCGTAGACAACTTGTGACGGATCCTCTGCCTCCGAAAGGGCCCATGACCTGCCCTTCTGGGAGTCAGTCTGTTCATGGAAGGCAGCACTGCCTGGCGGATATACGTGTGTCCTGTAGGGTGGAAAGCTTAAGATGATCCTGGCCACCACCAACTAGCATAGGAAGCTACCAGCTTACCTGTGTCTTAGTTTCCCCAACACACCTTGTAGGGTGTTTGAATGGATTAATAGAATTAATTAGATAAACTCTGAGGACAGCCTCTGACCCATGGAAGCATCATGGAAGTGTTTGCTATGGTGATGATGAAAAAGAAGGTGATGAAGATGCTGATACTGATGCTGGTGCTGCTTGGATTATGTAGAAAATCTTTAATAAAAACAATAATTGGAGTGATTTATTGGAATAATTGGAGTGAAATTCTGGTAGAACTAACACAAAGAAGTAAAGATGATTATAAAGTCTATTATTTTTTGAAAATATTTATGTTTTTACTTTAATAAATAAATGGATTGTATATGTCTAAAGAATTAAAGTAGACCCAACAAGAAATATTTTTTTCACTTGTCACCTCATTTTGGAATAAAATTTTTATAAAGTAAATTTAGTTTAGTTAAAATTATATGCTATGATTCAGTCATACACAGATAAAATATATTTTTTTAATGATCAAACCCTCAGATTTTCCCTAAGTATCTCTCTATTCAGAGAATCAGGTAGTCAAAAAGACATTGTTGGTTTGTCCTCTTGCTCTTTACCTCAGTCTCTTTGGCATAAGCGTCTAGGTTTTTTGTGTTTTTCAAGAGTTGTTCTCTTCATCAAAAGCATATATTTTATTGTAGACTAGTTTTAAAATTATAGAATAATTGTTAAGGTCCTACAGCTAGTTCCCATATATCTGACAAGCAGTTTCTCCTGTAATTAACATCAGTACCGTGTGAATGTGAAAACGTCAGTCCTTCAGTCATGTCTGACTCTTTGCCTCCCCATGGACTGTAGCCTGCTAGTCTCCTTTGTCCATGAATTCCTGCAGGCAAGAATACTGGAGTGGGTTGCCATTTACTTCTCCAGGGGATCTTCCTGAACCTTGGAGAACCCAGGTCTCTTGCACTGCAGGCAGATTCGTTATCTTCTGAGCCATCAGGGAACCTTAGTTAATAATAATATATCTATGTCCCTTGGACTGTAAGGAGATCAAACCAGTCAATCCTAAAGGAAATCAATCCTGAATATTCATTGAAAGGACTGATGATGAAGCTGAAGCGTTAATACTTTGTCTACCTGATATGAAGATCTGACTCATTGGAAATGACCCTGATGTTGGGAAAGACTAAAGGCAGGAGGAGAAGGGATGACAGGGAATGAGATAGCTTGATGGCCTCACTGACTCAATGGATGTGAATTTAAGCAAACTCTGGGAGATAGTGAAGGACAGGAAAGACTGGCATGCTGCAGTCCATGGGGTCACAAAGAGTCATACACAACTTAGCATCTGAACAAAATACTTCACATCCAGGTTGCGTTAGTTTTTAAGATGTCTTTTTTATATTCCAAAATTCCATCCTAGACAGCACATTGCTTCTAACAGACATGTCTCATTAGTCTCCACTTTGATGTGACATTTGCTTAAGCCCTTTTTTGATATCCCTGACAGTTTCACATTCTGGTCAGAATGTCCATTAAGTGGGATTCCTCTGATAGTTTTCTTGATTAGACAGTAATGGTATTCGGGGAGGGCTTCCCAGGTGACTCAGCAGTAAAGAATCTGCCTGCAATGCAGGAGACACAGGAAATGGGGTTTAATCCCTAGATTGGGACAATCCCTTGGAGAAGGGCATGGCAACCCACTCCAGTATTCTTTCCTGGAGAATCCCATGGACAGAGGAGCCTGGCGGGCTATAGTCCATGGGGTTGCAAAGAGCTGGACGTGACTGAAGTGACTGAGCTCATACTCATGCATGCTGTCTGGGGAAGAAGGCTCTGTAGATAAAGTACAGTTTTTATCCTATTACAGCATCGTTTCATATACTACCAGCCTGAGGCATCACTGTTGATGCTGACTTTGACTTCGTGGATGAGGGAACGTCTCTTGATCTTCTCCACTGTCAGGCTCCTCTTTTCCCCATTGCACGCTGTACTCTTTGGAAGGAAGTCATCATTTAAAGCTCACATTCTCAGAGTGGACTCTTATCATTTAAAAGTGGAATACTGTCTTGGTCTGTCCTGGATGGTGTATCAACAATGACAACAAACAAACAAAACTTAAGAGTAAGGGGCCATAAACAACACGTTTACAATTCTGGAGACTGATCTGGAGACTGACAAGTCTGAGGTTAAGGCACTGGCAGACCTGGTGTCTTCACAAGGCTCCTGCCTAGCCCATTGATGGCCATCCTCTCCATGTCTTCACAAGGCAGAAGAAGCAATCACTTCCCAAAGAACCTACGTCTCGTTATCAACTCATTGAAAGTTCAGTTCAGTTTAGTTCAGTCGCTCAGGCATGTCCGACTCTTTGCGACCCCATGAATTGCAGCACGCTAGGCCTCCCTGTCCATCACCAACTCCCGGAGTTCACGCAGACGCACATCCGTCGAGTCCGTGATGCCATCCAGCCATCTCATCCTCTGTCATCCCCTTCTCCTCCTGCCCCCAATCCCTCCCAGCATCAGAGTCTTTTCCAGTGAGTCAACTCTTTGCATGAGGTGGCCACAGTACTGGAGTTTCAACTTTAGCATTGAAAGTTAGGTTTTGAATATATGAATTTTGCAGAGGTTTTAATATATGAACGTTCAGCTCAAAGCAAGTGTTTATACACATTATTTGTAGCTTTCTGCATTGAATATTTGCCTGTTTTTCCCCATTTTTAAATTTGTGTCATCCTTTATTTCTACCAGTGTGGGCTCATGGATATTTATTTTATTTTACAAATTATAAACCAACTTTGGATTATAATCCAAGACTACTGTGTTTATGTTGCCACTTTGAGCGTTCTAGTTTTGGTCACAGGGAACCTTCCATTTGGCTCCTGCATCCCTTAGACACACCCCCATCAGTTGTGCATTTTGTCTGTGTGCTTGCTTGTTTTTGAGAAACTCCTTACTTTCTGGCACTAAAAGATGCTGCAAGCTCATTCTTTATATCTCCAGTTATAGTCCTAAAATCAGCCATTTCTCCAAGCAGTTATGCTTCTTCATCTGGGATTGGACTTAGAAATCATCACCCGAAAGCCACATGCACTGGTTCCCACTCAGGTGCGGTTGCTTCTTTTCTTTCTCAGCTGGCACGGCAAGGGAATATATGCTTGTATTTTAACTACTGGATCTATCTATCTATCTATCAATGACTATCTGCAAGTATTTCTAAATGCAGCACTGTTTGTGACCCCATGATTGCAGCATGCCAGGTTCCACTGTCTCCCGGAGTTTGCTAAATTCATGTCCATTGTGTCAGTGATGCCATCCAACCATCTCATCCTCTGTCACCCCCTTATCCCTTGGCCCTCAGTCTTTCCCAGAATCAGGGGCTTTTTCAATAGATTGGCTCTTGGCATCAGGAGGCTAAAGTACTGGAGCTGCAGTTTCATCATCAGTCCTTCCAATGGATATTTAGGGTTGATTTCCTTTAGGATTGAATGGTTTGATCTCTTTGCTGTCCAAGGGACTCCTCCAGCACCACAGTTTGAAAGTATAAACTCTTTTGTGCTCAGCCTTCTTTATGGTCCAACTCTCACGTCTGCATGTGACTCCTGGAAAAACTATAGCCATGACTCTACGAACCTTTGAGTAGAGCTACCTGAAGAGAGCTGGTAGCCAAGACTCCCAGGGAGTTCTGCTTTTTGGAACTGTGGGCAAGAGGGCAGCATGCAAAAAAATGACTTTTGCAAAGCAAGATTAAAACAGCAGCTCTTCAACAGGAGCACTTATTGGAAAAGGGAGTCTGGTCCTGAGGTCTTGGTCTTCTGCCGTGAACCCACCTTCTCCAGCCAGGGCTCTGAGTGACTTCTCATGGAAGGATGCTAGGTGCAGCTGAAAGCCCCAGTCTGCTCAGCTGGCTTTCTGGATGAGGAAACAAGGAGACAATGGGCTTCCCTGAGCATCGGCAGGTCTAAGAGAAACCCAGCAGGCAAAGCAAGTCCAAGTTGAGCTTCATCACAGCAAAGACTCCAGAGTCACCTAACTCTCCCCTGACTGGGAAAGAGCGAGTGTGTGGGAGCAGCCAGAGGGGACTGGGGGTGTTCCCCAGGTCCGGAGATGTCTTCGCAAGAGCAGGTGAGAACAGGTGGTAACTGTCTCTCTGTTGATGCAGCATCACATTTCCCTGTCTGTCCTGGCTGTTCTTCATACTCTGATGAAGACCTCATGGTCCACACGTTCAAACGCCCCTGGTGGTAAATCTCAGGTGCCCTGCCCATGGGCCTTCCCTCACACTTGTGGTGGAAACAGCTTCCTGTAAGAGTTTTGGCCTCTGGCTTCTCCACACGGGGGCACCAGGCAAGTGAGTGTTGCTGGAGAAATCGGACACGACTGTGCCCTTTGGGCTAGCTTGCATTTCTGTGTCTACTCTGTTATCCCCTCAGGACTGATACTTGACTTCATCCATGCGCACCTGTCATCAGTTCCCGCCCCTGGTTGTCTAACAGTTGCTCCCAAGGTTTCCGGGTCTGAGTCTCTACTAACCCTCTCCTGCCCAGCATTTGCTCTTTCTTCAGCCTGTCCTTCTCCACTGCTTTCTTCCCCAAAGAAATAAACCCACCTACAGTATAAACAACTTACAGAAAGAACCCCAACCCTTCTCTTAGCCTTAGGCCTTTTTCAAACACTGTCTGAAACGTCTCAATTTTGGGGTTCTCTGTCTAGAAATGCAGGCCTATGCTTGTCATCCTGTTTCCTCAGTTCATATCCGCCTAAGATCGTCAGTCTGCCCTGTCCCCCACACCACTGAGCTCTTCTCAACGGGATCCCGGTGAGAAACCAGGAGCCAGCCAACTGGATCCATCCCATCTTTACTGGTAGCCGCACCAACTTGACACCACTGACCCCAAACACCCTGCAGACTGCACCTCTGTCCTGTTTGTTTCTGTGGTTTTTTTCTTTCTAGGTTCTTGCCGTTTCCGTTGTTTCCTGCTTAGTCCTCTTTGAAGATTCCTCTTATCTACCCAGCCCTCCCGCCTTGGTGGTGTTCAGTCTCTGCCCTTGACTCTCTCCTTACGTCTCAGTCTCTCTCTGAACAATCTGACCTGCATTTCTTGATCCACCCTAGTCTGATCTCGCTTAGCTCTTTCACTGATTTTTATTCATCTGTGTACAGATATTCTTCCACTCTGCACATTAACGTGCCTAACTGGCTACTAGACGTCTCTGCCTGGCTGTCCTCAGTCTGGGCACTGTGTGAAACACACTCTTTGTGAACGGGTCACTGCTCTTCATCTCAAGTCTCCTACTTGAGATGAAGGACTGTATGTGTGGATCTCCAACCTAAGCAAGTCCAGAGACAGTATTTTAATGGAATCCATCCTTTACAGAGTCTGTTCTGCCCAAGGTCATGTGTGAAGGCCTTGGAGCTGCCAACTTTGAGCATCCTTACTCTAGAACCTCTTACTCTTTCTAACTATCTGTGCAAAGTCTTAGAGGCACCTGTCATATGTGACCCCAAGTGGGTACCTCACCTACTCCAGGTAGCCCACCTGGCTACCTAACTTACATGAACACCTGACTTGTTGCAGCAGACAGACCTTCATTATATTTCCAGCTTTGCTATTGAAATTAACTGAAGAGCCTCACTTCCTAGTTTTGATGGTGGGAAGTCAGATAAGCAGAAAGCCTCGTGGTTTCAGGAGCTTGTCCACAGTCTGTACGTGAAAGTGGGCAGCTGTGTCAGACTTCATGAGGAGTCTGCCGTGAGGTGTCCATCTGTAATGCCCTGAATCCTGTTCTTTGCTTACTATGATAATGTTTTTATTTTCTGCTTTAAAAATCTCTTTTAATATAGCTCTTTCTTTCCTGCAGTTCTAAGAATCTCTCAAATGTCTGATTCATGGCCTTGTCCCAAATTCTGCCCACGTTGCTCTCAGCTTCACGGAACTTTAGGCGGACTTCTTCCTGACTCCTGGCCCTTGACCCCTCCTTCCTTTGGGCTTCTTCTTCAGGAAACTCATCCTTGTTAACTGGTTTTCTTCACCTTCGACATACAGGGAACTCTTTCTGGAAGCCTCTTACCCATTTTACAACCCAGCAATGTGTTTTCTCAAGAACCTGGAAGCCATGCCTTTGAAATGTGGTCATCAAGGAAGACAGCATCCTTATCTCCTAGTCTCCATGAGATAGGAGAGCCCAGCCTTGGTGGGTGACAGTGAGCAAACACAGATGGCCTGATCGTAGAAAGACTGTTTGCAGATGTAGGAAAAACTCAAAGTGCTGGACACACCCTGCCGATCAAACTCTTGCCTAGCATCCACCAGGACTTTCCCGTCCATCACTCCAGCAGATTAAACCCTTCCTCTCTTAGTTTCATCAGAGTTGAGGTCTGTCTGAGTTCTGGTCTCTCTCCCCTGTTGCAAAAGGCTTGTACAAAGTCTTCTTTGCTGTTTAACCTTGCTTTGTGCCATTTCTGTTCTGACAGGCTGCTCTAGTGGCGTTACATTCTTTTCCTTTCTCAGATGTGTCAGGTCAATGCTGCAACTACAGAAAAGCGACTCACAGAAAATGAAGATGCCCACACACAATCAACTGCTAAGGGGGCAGGCTGCACAGAGAGACCGATGACAGCCACTGAGACTCAGAAAGTGGTACTGGAGGTTCTCCTTTTCTCTCAAGATGACTTCAGAGGGCTCAGCATTCACTCGCTCTTGTTTCTATGACATATGTTCAAGGTTTAGATCACTATAGTCCATACAGATTTCCTTTGTCTCTCGCGCCTATGTAAGAGTCCTTTGTCTTGGGAAAGATACCCTGGACAAGGTTAAAAAAAATCTCTAATTTATTTCCAAAAAAAGCAAAGAAGTGATCCTTCTGGGAACCCACATGCTCTGAGGTCATTTCTGGTGTTGAACTCCATCAGTCCCAACTCCCTGGAGAAGATGGGGGACCCTGCTGGCTCCTGGACATCTCCGACCCCTTCTCTTTCTACCAGGGTCCTATCGTTTGTATTCTTCCCCAGAAGCTAATTTTGAGCTTTCCTTGGGTACCTCTTTCCAACTGATTCCCAAAGGATCTTGTCTCCATAATGTATTTTTCACACAGCAAGATTAGATCTGTGTTTCAGGATATGCTGTGAAGCAATTTCTGCGCTTAAACGCCCTGTATTTTCAGCAAATGTAACATTCACACTTGGACACAGGGGCTCACTGCGCTAACCATTCTGATCCCGTTGCTGGTTTAGGTTAGGTCACAGGTGGCAAGCTTGCCATGAGTCAGCAGGATAGGCTCGCCGGCGGGAACTTTAGAAAGTGCCCTGAAACTTTGAAAGTGCTTTTCTGCATCTGGATTTTCACTTCGAATCATCTGGCTGCACTTTCTCAATTAGGTAATGCCGAGGAAGAAAACCATCCCCACCTCTAAGGGCATGCCTCAAGGGCTTTGTTTGTGGTGAAAGAAGCATTTGTTAAACCAAATACATTTGCGATTTTTGACCAGAAACTGCATGAAAGCTTGGTAATGAGAGGAATCTGCCTGAAACATCATGCATTGGGCAGTCTGATCTCCCTTGTGAATCCCAACAGTTGGAGGCCCATCAAGCAACTTGATTCATCAAATAAAGGGGATCCATCAGGGCTCTGAGTATATCAGTGATTTACTCTGTAAGTAGTGAACTATTAAAGATGATTTTTGGAATCATTTGAAATCTGAAAGCAAATGCCTACATCTGAGTGGGCAGCTTGTTTCCTAAGGAACATCTCCCTCCCCAAATAATGCATACATTCACATTTCCCCATGACTCAGTGACATCTGTGCTCTCTTTTTCTTCTCAGCTGAAAGATTAAAGTTCCTTAGATTCTTAGAAGAAGAATGCGTTTCTAAGATATTTCAGTTCTGGTTCGTGTTTCATTTTGCTTTTCACCTGAGAGTCATCTTTTAGGGTTTGGCCCAGCCACACTTCTGGGGCCCATTTTCTATTTTCTGTTTTTTTTTTTTTGTAGGTCTCTCTCAATCGGGGGAGGTATTTTAACAGCAAGAAGATTTTCAATCAAAATGACGTTCGGATTTAGCAGTAGCTGTGCATATTCTCTGAGTGTCCATTCAAAGTAGGACAACAACACGGTTCTCTGTTTTTGCAGTCATAGGTCTGAGCACATTGCTTTTTGCACAGGCAGGCAATGCATGATGTTCAAAATGTGTCCCTGAGAAGTGAGGATGGTGACTGCATTTCCGGTTAGGGAGCGTCAGCGTGCCGCGAACTTTATGGGATCCTTCACTCAAAGCAGGTGTCCAGGGCACAAGACCCATCCTATCTGCGACACAAACAGATTGATTCTTCATCCTGCCCTGAGCAACATCTGCATCTGTGGGGTGTGTGTGTGTGTGTGTGTGTGTGTGTGTGTGTGTTTCAGTCGTGTCTGACTCTTTGCAACCCCATGCACTCTAGCCCGTCAGGCTCCTCTATCCCTGGCATTTCCCAGGGAAAAATATAAGAGGGGGTTGCCATTTCCTCTTCCAGGGGATCTCCTCAACTCAGAGGCTGAACCCTCATCTCCTGCACTGACAGGCTGTCTCTGTACCACCGAGCCCCCTGGCAAGCCCCTGCATCTGTCGAGACACGCTTAAGCTCAAACACAGCAGCAATGGTGACTACAACGGCTCGGGAGGGATTTTTGTCCTTACACGTCTGTCTTCAGCAGCTGCAAATTGGGAAGAATGTTTGTGTAGGTTCCGAATTATAATTTGTAGAGAGGGTCTGTAACCAGAAAAAAAAAAACATGCTTGAATGCATTTTCAGTTATTGTGTTGTAATTGATGGCAAAGCATGAGTATTAGGGATAAATTTGTTTTATAATTGCACTGGGGTAATGAGATAAATGGACAAAACTATCAAATTGAGCCGCTACTTTTAAATTTAAAAAGCATTACAAAACTCCTTAAAGTACATATTAAAAATAATTGTGCATATTCATCACCAAGTAGAATGCAGCAAAAGAGAAGGCCTTTCCAGAAATCCCCAAGGTCACTGCATTGAAGCACAAACCTTCTTTTCTTGTTTTCTGACCCTTGAAATGTGAAAATTCATTTTGATTAACATTATTAGCATTATTTATTGGCTCTGTACCTTCTGAATCATCCAATTTCCAAACTGACCACTGTTTCAGCCTAGCTAAGCCCAGAGGTCATTGTTGCAATTACTAGGGTGCTCTCCTTCTTTTATTCAGAGGTGACATTCAGTATTACAATTGTCTTTGCTAAGTCACAATGCTTATCTTTGCTCCAAATACATTAATTTCTATCACTAAACCAAACGAGCCTTGGCTTTTTTCACTCATTTCTATCTACCAATCGAGACAGCATGCTAAACCTGTCCCTCTCGATGAATGATGACGTGGGGTGAGTGCTTCACACTTGTATTGATACTGACGCTTGGAGCTACGAACATTTCACCCACAGCCTCTGACCATAGCTGATGCCCCAACCAAAGTCCAAGAAGAAGTTTGGGTAACATCCAATACCTTGTTTCCCACCAATGTACCAGAATATCGGTAATGGGTTATAGAAACTCTGCTGTGGTTCAGTCACTCAGGTATGTCCAACGTTTTGCATCCCCTTGGACTGGCAGCATGCCAGGCTTCCCCGTCCATCACCATCTCTCTGAGTTTGCTCAAACTTATGTCTATCGAGTCGGTGGTGCCATCCAAGCATCTCATCCTCGGCCATCCCCTTCTCCTCCTGCCTTCAGTCTTTTCCAGCATCAGGGTCTTTTCCAATGAGTCAGCTCTTCACGTCAGGGTGCCAGTGTATTAGAGCTTCAGCTTCAGCATCGGCCTGAAACTTTGAACTTGGAAAAAAAAAAATTGAAAAAAGTGGAGGAAGAGACTTAAGCCCCTTAGTGTTTCCCAAAGTTTTGGGACTGAAAATATATGCAAAACTACTTCTTCTTTTAAATGTCAGACTTGTTCACATCAAGGAAACCTGTGTTATATTGACAACATTTTGGAAAATGATGCAATTTTGCACCAAATTTTAAAAATTTAATGAAACAATTAGTGGAGCTTAAACAGTCTAACTATGTCTGTTTGCCAGAATTTTTGTGATTAAAAATCACACAGTGAAGGGCCACTTTGTTAATTTAACAATGAGCTTCAAAGCCCAGAAAGGACTAATGGTTCCTAAACACAGAATCGAAGTTCAGCTCTACACCCTCATTAAAGCAGGGACTCAAAGAACTTTGATAAATGCATTACAACCATTCGTTTCAGCCATTGATTTGTTTAGACATCTTTCGTGATTACTTGATGATTTTGGTTTGGGTGAGAACAACTAGCTGGCTGGGAGGAAAGCTTTGTTTCTGAAAACTGTTTAGATTATGTCCCACAAGTAGAAAATCATTCCCAAGAATTGTGAGATCGACGAGAATTCTGAATCGTTTCATCTTATCAGTCAAAGATCTTTTAGAAGTTCTTGAACTCTTCTGACTTATACATTAAAAAAAAAACAACTTCATTAAACATGAGACAATTTAGTGTGCATGCTCAGTTGCTATGCTTTGCGACCCCATGGACTGCAGCCCGCCAGTCTCCTCCGTCCATGGAATTCTCCAGGCACGGATACTGGAGTGGGTTGCCATTCCCTTCTCCAAGGGATCTTTCCTATGCAGGGTTCTAACCCACGTCTCCTGAATTGGCAGATGGCTTCTTTACCTCTGAGCCACCCAGCAAGCCCAATTTAGACAGATTTTTAATAGTAAATCCAGTCTTAAACTTTCTTGCTCAGAGACTCCATTTCTTTCACATGTGCTATTTGGAAAGCGTGTCAACACGGACACCCCTCGTGGCTCAGTTATGAAGACGCTGCACTCCTAATGCAGGGCCGTGGTTCAATCACTGGGCTGGGAATGAGGACTCCGCGCATCACGCCATGAGGCAAAAAAAATACACACACACACACACACACACACACACACACACACACACATACACACAAAGCATCAGCTGGAGGCCAGTGGTGATCTCGTGTCTGTCAAGAATGTCACCATTTATTTGTGGGAGGTGTTGTGGTCACATTTCTTAGTACCTAAATGGATGATAACCAAGTAATTCTAGCTTTAAAAATGTGCTTCTCTGTTTTATAGACTCAGCAACAATGAAGCCTAGAAGAGAAAGTATTCTAAGTGGTTGCATCCATCTTCTCAGGCTGCTGTGATGCAATACTGTAGACTGGATGACTCAGACAACAGGAGTTTCCTTCTCACAGTTCTGTGGCCTGGAATTCAGGAAGAGGGTGCCGGTGTGGCTGGGTTCTGGGGATGGCTCCGTTCCCGGCTTGCAGACGGCCACCTCCTCCCCGAGTCCTCTCACGACCTTTGCTCAGTGCGTGAGCCTGGAGACAGAGGTCATGGGACTCGGTCCTCATGACCACAGTTGATCCCAGTCACCTCCCAAAGGTCCTATCTCTAAACACCATCACACAGGGAGGTGGGGCCTCAACACATGGACTTCTGGAGGTGCTGTGCTGGTCTCAGCCCATCCATTATGCTGTGCTTGGCTTGGATGCCCAGGCCTGCACTGCTGTGGGAGCCCTAGAGACATTTCCCCAGTGGGAGCCAAGTTCACAGCTGGACTAGCCCTCATGATTCTTATAGTAATGACAGGATACATTTCAGCAAAAACCATCAGTGAACTTTGAGAGGCAAGATGTATTACTCATATGTCCTGGAGGGTAGAGGGCACACCCAAGCCACACAGCGAGGTTCTGGGGAAGGAGAAAGGGAGATGATGCAGACCTTGGACACTGCCTTTTTGGGGTCAAGTGTGGGGGGCCTGGGGCTTTGTGGGTGCACTCTTCATCGGCAAATTTAGAACCTGAGAGCAGGAATGAGGGCATGGGAAAGGAAGGGGTCACTCAGTGGTCAGTTATCATGTGACCCCAGGCTTTATGAAGAGGGAGCTTCATGGGTGGTGCATGTGTGTGCGTGCACGTCTGTGTGCACTCAGTGACGTCTGACTCTGTGATCCCACAGACTGCTCTGCCCACGGAATTTTCCAGGCAAGAGTACTGCAGTGGGTTGCTGTTTCCTACTCCAGGGGATCTTCCTGACCCCGGGACTGAACCCATGTCTCTTGTGTATGGCCTAATTTCTTACCTGGCTGTTTTGCTTTGCTGCTGTCATTCAGTTGCTAAGTTGTGTTGAACTCTCTGTGGCCCCATGGATCATAGCATGCCAGGGTTCCTGCCCTTCACCATCCCCTAGAGCTGGCTCACACTCATGTCCATTGAGTTGGTGACACCTCCAACCATCTTACACTCAGCTGCTCCCTTCTCCTTTTGCCTTTAATCTTTCATAGCATCAGTGTCTTTTCCAATGAGCCAGCTCCTCAAATCAAGTGGCCAAAGTATTGTTGCTTTAGCTTCAGTAGGGGTCCTTCCAATGAATATTCAGAGTTGGTTTCCTTAAGGATTGACTGATTTGATCTCCAAGTCCAAGGGACTCTCAAGAGTCTTCTCCAGCACCATATTTGAAGGCATCGATTCTTCAGCGCTCAGCCTTTCTTATGGCCCATCTCTGCCTACTGGGAAAACCATAGCTTTGACTAAACAGACCTTTGTCGACAAAGTGATGTCTCTGCTTTTTAGTACACTCTCTAGGTTTGTCATAGCTTTTCTTCTGAGGGACAAGCATCTTTTAATTTCATGGCTGCAGTCACCATCTGCAGTAGTTTTGAGCCCAGGAAAATAGCGTCTGTCACTGCTTTGATTTTTTCCTTGTAATATGACTGGTAATATGTCTAGTTGAGATAAATAACTTTGAAAAGGATTCCTCAGCAATCAAAAAGCTCCTTACACTACAAGTGGATGCACACTTTTGGTCTGGAATCAGGAGCTATGTAACAGATTTTACCTCCCAACTAGGAAGCTAGTGTCACATCACCCTGAATCTCACTTTTCCATGCTCAGCTTCTGAGGCTGGTGCAATGACTGTCGTGTGTTGTGGGTTCTAAACCTGGAGAGATTCCAGCCATTGTAAACACACCAGTGTCCTCTTGTTCCTTCTTCCAAGGTGGCTTTCAGCAACGAGGAAATTCTAAGCCTGCGGTCACAAAGAAGAACATCTCTGTCACCTTGATTGTGGCAAGGGTGCACAGTAAATGCACGAAAAAGTTCGCTTGAACTCTCTGCACTTTGGATATTCCAGTTCTAAAGTGGGAGCAAGGATAACATTCTCATGAAATTGCAATGTAAAAGGAGATATGATATTCATTATTGCTAAAAGAGAAGAATACCCTCTGGATTTATAACTCATATTCTGTCAAATATAAGATGGTTGGATGCCATCACCAACTCAATGGACATGAGCTTGAGCGAACTCCGGGGGATGGCAGAGGACAGGGAGGCCTGGCGTGCTGCAGTCTATGTGGCTGCAAAGAGTCGGACACGACTGAGCGACTGAACAGCAACAAATTCTATCAAATTCTGTTAGATTATCTATTGCCTTTTGAACTATTCTTGTCCCATCACTTTCCTTCTCTCTGTGAAGGAAATTTGCCATCTACAAATGCTAACATTTTTTAAAAAATTAATTGCATTTGTAGAACAATTATTATTTTCTACTGGAAAAACAACTGGCTATGTTTCTAAAATGCTCAGTAGGGAAAGTTCCACTAATAAAACACAAAGACTAAATTTTCTGTTTATCAAGTGAATTTTTTTTTTTCAGATTTGACTAAGGAATTTCAGTCTCATGTGATTATCACATACTGGGATTTGTCATCTTCAATCCTATCCGCACGCGTGCGTGCTCAGTCGCTTCACTCCTGTTCGACTGACTCTGCGACCCCATGGACCATGCACGGCCTCCAGGCTCCTCTGTCCATGGGATGCTCCAGAAACGAACACAGGAGTGTGTTGCCATTTCCCTTCTCCAAAGATTAAAAGAGATACTCACTTCTAAATTGTATTGTCAGCTAGCCATCTGTTTTAGAAAAAACTGCCAAGCGCTTAAAATAAACTTCACCAATATTTCATTTAAAAAAATGTTTGTGAAGATCATTTTTATTGATAGAAATTTCCCTCCTTTGCTAGATGAATAAAATACTGAATTCAGTGAAAGAATCTGTTGAGATGCTATTAAAGTGGTAAAATCAGCAAAATAGTTCTTAAAGGGTCCAAACTGAACCTTTAGGTGAGGGGAATGGGGCCCTGTGGCCCAGGGAGCAGGGCGGGCCCAGCACCCGCGCGAGGCGCTTGCTGTCCCTGAGCATCTCCTCGCAGCAGGGATTCAGGCTTTGGCTACAAATGACCTGTGCCCACCTTAGATTTAAGCAGTGTCTGATCCTGGAGCGAAGCCTCAGGGTGAAAAACAAAAACCAAAAAACCACGCTAATGCCAATGCCCCCCAGAAGTGCTTTTCTATAGTCACATTTCCAGAAAAAATTACCAGCTCCTGGAGACCTCACCCTTTGTTATGGATCAAATTATGTCCTCTCTAAATTCATGTCTTAAGCCTCACCCACTGGTGTGACTGTGTTAAGAGACGGGGCCTTTAACAAGGTCATTACAGTTATTTGAGGTCACAAGGAGCTCAGCCTGATATGACTGGTGTTCATAAGGGGAAGGAACCCCAGGGCGTGCCTGCCAAGGGAAAGGCCGTGAGAGGACCCACCGTCAGCTCGTCAAGGACAGAGCCATGGAGAAACCAAAGCTGCTGACGCCTTGATCTTGAACTTCCAGCCTCCAGAACAGCGGGGACATTAACCTCTGTGTTTGAGGCGCTCAGACTGTGGGGCTTTATTATGCGGCCTAAGCAGCTTACTGCACTGCACGCCTTCTCCACTGGACGTTTTCAGTGATACCTGAACGGTGGTGGTTGGTTTAGTTGCTGAGTTGTGTCCAACTCTTGTGATCCCATAGACTGTAGGCCAGCCTCCTCTGTCCACAGGATTTCCCAGGCTAGGGTACTGGAGTGGCTTGCCCATTCCTCTCCAGGAGTGGTGGCATCTTGATCCAACTTGGGTTTGGAGCTGTGTTTGCAGAAGATGCCCTAGAACCTTTAACCCTCAGTGTGATGAAGGACCTCGTCTCTGGCTTCTTCACCCACACTGTGCTGCACTCCTAGGGATCCACCGGATGTTTACTCCAAGACCATGAAGGGCACCCATCGACCAGCACCCAGCCCCAGTTTATACAAAGAAAACACAGCAGAGTGTCTGCCTGCACGGAGCTTGCAGCCAAATCTAACAACAGGCAGGGGTGACCTGGCGTCGGATGAGTGGACCGAGGCTGTCTTCAGCATCTCTGAGTGTCTCTTCGGGCCTCTGTTTCCAGGCTGGGCCAGCGGAGCAGCATCCCCTTACCTGGCTCAGGGGTTGAGCTCTGAGGTGGTGGTTGTTCAGTCACTCAGTTGTGTCCGACTCTTTGTCACCCCATGAACTGTGGCACACCAGGCTTCCCTGTCCGTCACCATCTCCCAGAGTCAGCTCAGACTCTGTGCATCGAGTCAGTGATGCCATCCAGCCATCTCATCCTCTGTTGTCCCCTTCTCCTCCTGCCCCCAATCTTTCCAGCATCAGAGTCTTTTCCAATGAGTTAGCACTTCACGTTGTGTGGCCAAAGTATTGGAGCTTCAGCTTCAGCATCAGTCCTTCCAATGAATACTCAGGGTTATTTCAGTTCAATTCCTTTAGGATTGACTGGTTGGATCTTGATGTCCAAGAGACTCTCAAGAGTCTTATCCAGCACCACAGTTCAAAAATATCATTTCTTCTGTGCTCAGCCTTCTTTATGGTCCAACTTGCATCAACTCTAAGTTTAGAAATCCCCAGTCCCTGTGATCCTTGCTATACACCTGCTGTGATAGGTCTGGAGTGAGCCTGCCCACAGGCCTCCCCCTGGAAGAAATGACGATGGTGGTCCCTGCTAAGCACTGCAGACCCGTCTACAGGTGCTGCTTCTGGGACGTTACCTTTTGGCTGCTGCATGCAGATGACTTACACGCATCCTTTTGGGTTGCCAGGTCGAGTCCTCCACATTTTGGTTCTTGCTGAGGTGACTAATTCCTTCAACCACCTGCCATGCGGAGGGCACTGGCCTTGCACGTGGTGCCTCTCTCGTACCGATGCCTGGGATTTCCTAAACTAGCTGAATCAGGACGCTTCATATCTACTACCTGGTAACCGACACATTCAGCTACTTATTTCAAACGTGCACCATGCTATCCCTTGGCTCTCCTTGGACTCCTGGGACCTCGACAAGGCTGTGGTGTTGTCACAAGTCGACTGTCACCCTCTAAGAGACAGATCACGCCTCCAGGCTTGTGACCTCCAGACCCTCGCAACCCTACTCCCGTAGGTCTCCCCTGCCCCCATTGTTCAGATACAAGAATGGCTTCACTTAATGTCTTCTTTAATGTGCTAAGCTTTTCTGAAATGCGTAATCCTAGGATATTGGTTTTTAATCAAGTCTCTGGCTCCCTATTTCTAAGAAGAGGAAAATAAATTCGGCATTATCTTGGTTATCAAATAAGAGACTATGAAAAAAAGCTTCAAAATCCACAGCATCCACACATGCTCTCCAGGCCTCTTTGCCTGTGCATCTCAGGTGTTATTTTTGTCCAGCATTCCTGCTCTAAGAAGAGACACAGAATCTCATTTGTCCACCTTGCTTCTGTTACCTGGTCCAGGAGCAGATCTGTGGACCCCCCTCGGTCTGGCATAAGGCCTTGGCCTTCCTCTGCTCCTTTGTCCCTGCCCGTTTTTTTCATCTAGGTTTGATTCCCAAATGGGCAGCAGCAAGACAGCACTCCCTGGGGAGGTTTGAGTATTGGGGAGAGTGATGCCCGTCCGCTCACTCCATCATGAGCTGGCTGAAGGCCGGAGCACTCTCTGGGGCAGCCACATTCGTAAGACCTAAATTCCAAGGAGGGAAGACACAGGACCGCTTTCAAGTTTGTCCCCGCTCCCAAAGTGCAATCCCATCTTTGCCCTTCTAAGCGGCCCTGGGGTTCTGGAGCCAGAGTCTCCTTTGACATAAGTTGTTTGAGTTGGATAAACCCCACTTGCAAAGCACAGCTAGTGAATATAAAAATGATGAGTAAAAAAAAATAATAAATAAAGTCACAGCTCCCACCCTGCCTGACAGGGAACCAAGTGCCAACCACATAGACTTACTCTTTCCTAAGAACCAAGAATTTGTAATCGAGTTATAGACTCTGTGATAGTATCATTATTTTCTGTTCACACAGCTTAAGGGTGACATCACCATCATTTCTGGACTTACACTCTTTCTGTGTGATTTCATATGTTGCAGGTCTGAGCCAAGGGAGGTGGGATTCCAAGCAGCCTCCCAGATCTCGATAACAGGGTCACTCCCTAGGTCGGGGGCGGGGGGGTGGGGCTCTCTAGGCCTGAGGATTCTATGTCAAGGGAGCATCCATCTTGCTCAGTAAGGGAATCCGTTCCTCCCAGGGGATTTTTCCCTCCCATCCTTGATTTGGGCCACCTGCCTGGGGCTTCCCAGACCATCCACTAAGGAGAAGCTAGAGAGGGTATAAAATCCACATAGTCGTTGTGCTAATAAAGAATTCATGGACAATGTATTCCAGGAGAAGCAAACAGCAGAGGGCTTCAACTTATGAAGAAAAAGGTGGCTCAGCAATGCATCCTAAGTTGAATACACCCCATTTATAAGTGACAAAATTGAGTCTTTGACTTACTCCCTGCAAATGGCACCTTCTTATGCCAAACACGTTATTCTTCATGACTGAACACTCATGTTTTCAACAGCAGAACTTGGTGTCTATGGTGCTGGCAGTCCTGCCTCATTCCCGACCATCACACGCAACTGAGGCTTGTGATGCTCAAACGCAACTTGTCATTTCTGTCTCAATGGATGAAAACTATTTACGCATGTGTGCTGGAGCCACACCATGTTATTTACTCCTCTCTGGTGAGCAGCTGAGCCTGGAGACTGAGGCTTGGGGATGTGATAGGAAAAGCACTGTTCTGGCTCTCGGCCTTTCAGAAGTCAGAGCATAAACAGTAAAATAGAGAGGACCAAATTGTTCCTCAAGAAAAAAAATATTGGATCTTAAATCAGATTATACAGAGCCAAAAGAAATAAATCATGTTGCTAGTGAGAAATAAAGGAATCCTGGGGTGGAAGTATTGGTCAGGAGGTTGGAAGACTCAAGTTGCAGCTGAGGGTGGGGTCCCTGAGATTTCTGCCACCTGGAGCTGAGGACCAGCCAGGGTCTTGTGGTTAAAGGACGCCTGTGTGACTCATGTCCCAGGGGAGCAGACCACTCTCTCTCCTCAACAAGTGCCCGGACCCTTGGGAGTAGAAAGAGGGTTACCTTCTTAGGTCGTGTACGGAAAATTATCCTGAAGAGGGAGAGAACTGTGTCCTAGAAGGAAAGAGTCCCTCCTCGCTCCTGAGCCTTGGACACTACCTGGGTCGGGACACTGAGACCAGGAAATTCTTCCCCTGGCAGTGGGTGCCAGGGTGGGGTCCTGAGACATTCCCATTTTAGAAGAGGGTGGAGCCCATCTCTGTTGCTGTTCTTGTTCACTCAATCGTGTCTGACTCTTTGCAACCCCACGGACTACAGCCTGCCAGGCTTCCGTGTCCTTCAGCATCTCCCGGAGCTTGCTCAAGCTCACGCCATTGAGTTGATGATGACATACAACCATCTCATCTTGTCGCCCCCTTCTCCTCCTGCCCTCCATCTTCCCCAGCAATCCTCAGAATAAAGAAATGGGGGAAGACTCAGGGACTCGGGGGAGGAATTAGGAAAAAAAAGATGGGAGAGAAGGCTGAAGGGAGAGAGAGGGGCAAGGGAGCCACTCGCGTCACAGTATCAGGACCTGGGGATACTCCTAGGACAACCTAGACGGGAGCCAAGCAGCAAAGGCTCCTCTGATCCGGGGAAGGAGCCCAGGAAACCATATGTTTGGGACCCCACGGGCCTCCAGGAGATTTGCCCCCCGAGCGGCATTTGGTGTGATAAGATGGAGAATTTTGGACAAGATGGAGAATTTGTGCCATCTCCTTCTGCCTAGGCAGAAGCAGATATTCCAATTGTCCAGCTGGAGAAACCCCAGCCTCTGTGCCCCTGCTCCCTGGATATCAGGAATGAAGCCTCTGAGACCGGTCACCAGAATATACTGGGGGAACCGGCCCCTACCAGTTGGACCTTTACCACCAACTAGAAACCTCAGAGGAATATGATAACATGGACAGATCATAGGGGAGAAACAAATCCTAGCAAAAGGACAAATTAAAACCCATCAGATAAACAGATACACACGGGCTGATTTAATGTCTCCAGAGGCGACCCAAACAGGTCCATGAAAGTGTACACAAGTGACACAGCTTTCTGCATCTAGAGTGTCACGAGCGATGGGATAGTGGAAACAAGCCAGTATTTAACTTCTGTTTCCTCTTCGTCATAATGGCTTTGTGTCATTAACCAAATTATTTTCCCGTATCCTTTCCCGTTGACTGGGATCAATAGTGTGGCCTCCTGCAGATGTAAAAGGCGCTGTGTAAGCTACGCAGTTTTTTATGCTTCTGATACCGCACATTAGAATCTGAGGTTCGTTGAACCTGCCTGTGTGTGTGTTAAGTTGCTTCAGGTGTAGCCAAGTCTGTGACCCCATGGACTGTAGCGTGCCAGCCTCCTCTGTCCATGAGGATCCTCCAGGCAAGAATCCTGGAGTGGGTTGCTGTGCCCTCCTCCAGGGGATCTTCCCGACCCAGGGATGGAGCCTGCATCTCTAATGTCTCCTGCACGGGCAGGCGGTTCTTTACCACTAGGGTCACCTGGGAAGCCCTCATTAAATCTATTCGTACTTAATGAGCATTTGCCGCATAGGATGCGGTTTGCCAAACTTTTGAACGTATTTACTCACTCAGTCCTTACAAAACTTCCTAGAGGAGGTTCTACCACTTTCTCTGTTTTATGGAAGATGGAATAGGCGCAGAGAGGCAGAGCACCTTAAAGGAAGTCACGCAGCATACAGAAGACATGTCCAGGTTTTCAGCAAAAATAAAACTATGCTCATTTTATAGGTTAGACATTCTCAACATGATTTCTGAAGGAGTAGAGGCCGCTTATATTTCTATTAAATAATTTGTATAAACGGTCAATGGACAGCATGGCTATCTTCTGAAACAGGCAAATGGACCAATAAGACAGGGATCCCTCAGAGGTCCACATATATCTCAACATCTGTAGGTGAACAAAATGCAAAATAGGTACATGTGAAAAGAACAGACTGTTCAATAACCAGCTGGAGAGCAATCTGGAATAAACAAGTCCATTTAGATCAGGGGTTAGGAGCCAGGCCACACAGCAGCAGGTGAGTGGTGGGCTAGTGAGCAAGCGAAACTCCGTCCGCCTCTCCCTATCCCTCCCCAATGCTCAGTCACATTACCTCCTGAGTCATCCTTCCCTCATCCCCATCTGTGGAAAAATTATCTTCCGTGAAACCAGTCCGTGGGGTCCAAAAGGCTGGGGACCACTGGTGTAGATGCCTGCCTCATACCATATAGAGAAACAAATTCCACATTGTTTAAAGATCTAAATACAAGAAAACAAAACTACAAACTAGAAAGTGTTATTCTTAGTTGATAATCTTAGAGCAAAGTTGGCTCCTCTTGGGCACAAATAAAACAAAGAAGTCATCAAGAAGACAACTAAAGTAAAGGGTGAAGATTTCAAGCACTAGCCTGGACACATCATTTGCTAAAATAAAAAGAGAGCTTGCGAACCAGGGACAGAAACATCAAAGCCCAGTGGAAAGGTGAGCCAACTGCAAGTCACAGGAAATGGAAGGGGCAGAGCCAGCTCACAGATACAAAGATGCTCCTTCCTTGATGTTCAGGGAGATGAAGGAGCAACAAAGAGCTGCCATTGCCCACATCCTGAACTTTTTTACATATGCATACTAAACATATCCAGAGACACAAGGAAAGGCGGAACTTTTGCATAAGATAGGAGTACATCAAGGCTGTATATTATCACCCTGCTTATTTAACTTATATGCAGACTACATCATGAGAAACGTTGGGCTGGAAGAAACACAAGCTGGAATCAAGATTGCCGGGAGAAATATCAATAGCCTCAGATATGCAGATGACACCACCCTTATGGCAGAAAGTAAAGAGGACCTAAAAAGCCTCTTGATGAAAGTGAAAGAGGAGAGTGAAAAAGTTGGCTTAAAGCTCAACATTCAGAAAACGAAGATCATGGCATCTGGTCCCATCACTTCATGGGAAATAGATGGAGAAACAGTGGAAACAGTGTCAGACTTTATGTTTTGGGGCTCCAAAATTACTGCAGATAGTGATTGCAGCCATGAAATTAAAAGATGCTTACTCCTTGGAAGGGAAGTTATGACCAACCTAGACAGCATATTCAAAAGCAGAGACATTACTTTACCAAGACAGTTCTGTCTAGTCAAGGCTGTGGTTTTTTCAGTGGTC